>CAIGQQ010026267.1:0-10342 GCA_903798035.1 Danio albolineatus | reverse complement strand
AAATGTGACTGTAAGCTGAACACTAGTGTCCTGAAGAACATCTAGTCCAGAGATGCCCAAAGTAGGGCCCGTGGGCCAAAGTTGGCCCATTGTAACCTTTGATTTCGCCAACCATCCCATCTGAGAAGAGAGTGAGAATAATGAGGCAAATTAACACAAAGATCATCATTTCTAATTTAACACAACACTCTTTTGTGTGTTTGTTTGTTTGTTTGTTTGTTTTATTGCTGAGCTACAACAAAAATAGCAAACTGAAATCAAATGTTTGGATTAAATCTCCGTCATTCTATCTAGAGAAAACTATGCAGAAGGTATCGGCGAGCAGATTATGGCAAAAACTAGTGTAATTCTGTCATAAATGAGATTGTTTTTGTTTTTACTGTAATACGTTCATTATAAAATGTAAAAAATATGCTGTAATTGTCAGGGTTGGGTGGAAGGGGATAAAGCAAACAACCCAGAGGGGGAAAACATTAATAAAACAAATAAACAAACTTGACAGGGCAGGTTGGTAGGGATCTGGACTGGAATCAGGACAAGACTAGAAACGATGATGAACTGGCACAGGACAGCAGACATGAGGAGAATATAAAGCAGAAATAATTAACACACAAACAGGTGAACATGATAGACTAATAATGGGTTAACAAGGAGGGTGGGGCTAGACGATAGACAGGAGAGCGCATGACAACACAAGCCATGTGCTCACATAAAGACTAGAACACGCAATGGAAGCACATGGCCCTGTGTTTACATGTTTTAGACAAAACGAACGCCAGACAAAAGCACATGATAAAATAAAAACATCCTACCGTGTGCTCACACATGCATGTTTCATCTCAGCGCCACCCGAAACCAACTAGGCTTAGACGCTGGGAATGAAACAAAATTCTGCAGACAGACGAACACAAACACCAGGACGAGAGCGCGCAATCGCAAACACTCCCAGACCCCCACGCGCCCGTATATTGGCACTCATACAGAGACACAATGACAACACACAGGACTAGACAGAGCTAGCGCCCGGCCACCAAAACAAGAATTAAAAAGACTGAAGTGGCAGAACCCTGAGAGTATTAGTTAATATAAAGCAATGTTTTCAAGTAATTTTGAATATTATTAAATAAATGAGGAAATCACCCGTGGCCCACTATAGCCTTAATCAAGTTTGGTTTTTGGCCCTTTGTTAGAAAAAGTTTGAGCCCCCCTGATCTAGTCTAATATTATGTGCCGTCATCACGGTGAAGAGAAAAGAAAATGATTAAATTATTAACTGTGATGTTTATAGATGTGATGGTAAAATATTCTCTTTAAACAGCACTTGGGGGAGATGTTTATTTAAATAATTAATATAATATTTATATAAAAATGTCTCCGCCTCACATTTGATTAAAACATATAAATAATTCACACACTGAATGACCTCCACATAACGTTTCTCCACGCTCTCTGTAGGGTGTACCCGGCTCCAGAGGGAAGCCCGGAATTGCTGGCGTTATTGGGAAAACCGTGAGTCATTCCCCTCCGTTTTAAAGGTTTAATCTCAATAAGGTTTAGGTTAGGGCTACGGTCTTTATATTGTGAATAATATTTGCTCTGTGTATGGTCTGAATAGGGGGATGTTGGAGAAAAAGGACCTCAAGGTTTTAAAGGGCCTAAAGGAGAGATAGTAAGCACTGTTTTTCCTACTGCAGATATTTCCGTTTCTGTAGTATCCGCTTTACTAACGTCAACATCATCCTCTAAACAGGGGAAAATAGGACCCAAGGGAGTGCCTGGAGGTGCGGGACCGAAAGGAGAACCTGTGAGGAGAATATTTGCTGATTATTATTGTAAACGCTACATGTTTTCTCATTAATAATGCATTCATATTGTGTTATCTGATCGTAGGGGATCCCTGGCAGGGATGGGAAGGATGGAACGCAAGGCCTGGATGGAGAAAAGGTGATAATCAGTGTGTGTTATATATATGGGAACGTCTTTATGTATTAAACACCAGCTGACTGTGTGTGTGTGTGTGTGTGTGTGTGTGTGTGTGTGTGTTTATAGGGTGATGCGGGCAGAGCTGGAGTGGCCGGTGAGAAAGGACCCAATGGTCTGCCTGTACGTATTACCCTCATTTACACTGTCGACACACTGATACACTGATTATACACTCGCATATGTGTGTGTGTGGTTGTGTGTATGTTTATTTGTGGGGTTGTGTGTATGTGTGTTTCTGTGTGTGCATGTGTATGTGTGGTTGCGTGCATGTGTGTGTATATGTGCTTGTGTGTGGGGGGGGGTTGTGTGCGTTTAAATTGTCTGTGTGTATTTGTGTGCACACGGTTGTGTGTGTGTGTTTGCATGGTTGTGTGTGTGTGTGTACGTGTGGTTGTGTGTGTGTGATAGTGTGTATGAGCTTATGTGTGGGATTGTGTGTCTGTGTGGGTTGTTGTGTGTTAGTTGTGTGTTTGTCTGTGTGCACATGGTTGTGTTTCTGTGTTAGTGTGTGTGTGTGCGCATGTGGTTATGTGTGTGTGATTGTGTGTGGGGTGGTGTATCTTTGTTTATGTGGGTTTGTTGTGGGTGGTTGTGTGTGTGTGTGTGTGTGTGTATCTGTGGGTGTGAGTGCATGTGGTGTTTGTATGTGTGGTTTTGTGCTGGGTTGTGTGTTTGTGTGTAATTGTGTGTGTGTGTGTGTGTGTGTGTGGTTGTGGGTGGTTGTGTGTTAGTTGTGTGTTTGTGTGTGTGTATATGGTTGTGTGTGTGTGATTTGGTGTGTGATTGTATTGTTGTGTGATTGTATGTGTGTGTGTGTGTGTGTGTGTGTGTGTGTGTGTGTGTGTGTATTACAGCACAACTCCACCCTTTGACTCTCTCTCTGTATATCCTGCAGGGTTTGCCTGGTAAAGCAGGAGCAAAGGGAGCCAAAGGAGGAGTTGTGAGTATATGGATCATTATGATGATGATGACGATGATGATTATTATTATTATTAATTGTTATTATGATTAATTGTTATTAGTTATCATGAATATTATTATTATTTATTATTGTTTTTGTTATTGTCATTATAATAATACTACTAATATTTTTTATTATGTATTATTATTATAATTATTATTATTTATTATAAATGTTATTATTATTTATTATGTATTATTATTTATTATGTATTATTATTATTATTATTATTATTATTATTATTGTTATTATTATTTGTAATGTATTATTATTTATTATTGTTATTATTATTTATTATTATTCTTGATTATTATTATTATTATCATCATTATTATTATCACCATTATTATTATTATAATTATTATTTATTATTATTATTATTTGTTATTTATTATTATTATTATTGTTTATTATAATTTTTATTATTATTTATTATTATTATTATTTGTTATGTATTATTATTGTTGTTATTATTATTTATTATTATTATCAATAATAATTATTATGTATTATTATTATCATTATTATTATCATTATTATTATTATTATTAAAATTATTTATTATGTATTATTATTATGTCTTATTATTATTATTATTTGTTATGTATTATTATTATTATTATTTGTTATGTATTATAATAATTATTATTTATGTATTATTATTATCATTGTTATCATTATGTATTATTATCATTATTTATTATTATTTATGATGTATTATCATCATTATTTTTATCATCAATATTAATATTTATTATTATTATTTGTATTATTTATTATTATTATTCTTATTAATAATAATATTATTATTATTATACGTTATATTTAAATGCGGGTTAATGGTCTACTCGTGTCGCAGTGATGCTGTATAACTACTGAAGTGGTTTTTATTTTTAAACACAGTTAAATAAAAGATGCATATATATACTTTATATTAAAATCTTTATTATTATTTCCAAATCATCAATAATGTGACTGTGAGTTTCCTCTCTGCATCATCTGATTGGTGTTTGGGAATTATGCTGCATTATAATATTTTATTTAGTCTGGTCCCCGTGCTGCACTGCCAGTACCTGTTGATTTGATGTTATTGTTTGAGTTATGTAATTAATATAGTTTTCTGTATGGTTTAGTTATTAAAGTACATCAAGCGAGACCAATAGAAGATGTCAAACATGGAGCGCTCGCTGGCCTTTATCGATGTCTAATCATCTTGTTTTACTCCGCATCGCCGTACAGCAGTATTTCTCATGCTAACTCTAGCGTGACGCAGCTTTAGACTGATTATATCATCTTCCTCTGACTGAAGTAGTGTGGTGTTTTCATGATATTTTGATCTGTTGTACTGTATAATTGACTGTTCTGTCTCCTGCAGGGGAATCCAGGAGAGATGGGAGAAGCAGGACCGTCTGGAGAGCCAGGTATACCTGTATGTATCAGTTTCTGACAGCTGTAGTCTATATGACGTATATGATGTATATAGTGCATGAGGATTTCAGCCAGTGTTCCTGTACCCTCTGGAGCTGTATCTGTGGAGCACACTGCTAAAATGCTTCATTACTAAGAGTTTTCGTCTCGTTTCTAGTCCAAATATCTACAAACTCTCACATCAAGAAGCATTTACCAGACAAGTAAAAAATATATAGTGTTGTTTTCAGATATAATGAGTCAAAATGAAGTGAGTTTTTAATTAAAACAAGCTAAATAATCTGCCAGTGGGGGCAGGAAGATCATCTTATATCAGAAACAAGATTATTTTGCTTGTTTTCAGGTCAAACTCACTTCATTATTTCTGA
The DNA here is from genome assembly GCA_903798035.1 of Danio albolineatus. Classification (NCBI taxonomy): domain Eukaryota; kingdom Metazoa; phylum Chordata; class Actinopteri; order Cypriniformes; family Danionidae; genus Danio; species Danio albolineatus. Next base: position 5,602 of record CAIGQQ010026267.1, on the reverse strand, counting down.
AAACAACACATTATTGTTTATATGTCTAGTAAACGCTCCTTGATTTAAGAGTTTGTAGATATTTGGACTAGAAACAAGACAAAAACTCTAAGTAAGAAGCATTTTATGCAGCGTACTGCGCACTCCTGTAATAAAATCAGACTGTTTTTACAGTAGAACACTGTATACTGGTAAAGTCTAGAAGGTATACAGCTGCAGCAAGAAGTTAATGATAATTATTTATATTATTACAACAATACTAATACCATACAACAATAATTACATTACTGTGAGGGTTGAGGTGGGGGTAGATGTTAATAAAACTCAAGTAATGGATAATTTAATGAATAATATTTGGTAGGGGTGTAATGGATCCCGGTTGAACTGTTATTTGTTTGGATCATCATAACCCACGGTTCGGAACACACGTGACCTGCAGATTAATACATATTTTTTACTCTGCTAAATTTGTAACAATCACAAAGAGATCGCCTCTCGTCAATCAGATCACATGTATGAAAGCATCTTTCGGATGAGACGTTAAGCCGAGCTCCTGACTCTCTGTGGTCAGTAATAACCCCATGGCACTTCTGGTAAAGAGTAGGGGTGGAACCCCGGTGTCCTGGCCAAACTCACTCTCGGCCCTTAACCATCATGCCCTCCCAATCATCCCCATCCACTGATTGGCTCTATCACTGTCTCTCCACTCCACCTATAGCTGGTGTGTGGTGCAGCACTGGCGCTGCTGTCCTGTGGCTGCCGGAGCATCATCCAAGTGAAACTGCACACTGGTGATGGTGTGGAGAGACCCCCCTCATGATTGTGAAGCGCTTTGGGTGTATGGCCAATAAATATAACGATGACGGAGGAAGCTGTGGTGGGTTATTGGAGATGTGCAGGGTTTCTGAGGTTATTAAAGGTGTTTTCTGTCTTGTTTATCCTGCATTAATGCGTTCAGTGTAAGCTGCACGATCAACCATTAACAGATCAGGATCTCAACACCCACCAACATACATTATAACTGATGCTGATTTGCATATGTTTATTAATCCGGCCAATCGCTGCGTTCACATCTGTGTTTAATAAACGATAAAATCAAGAGATTCAGTCTCTAGTTCAGAAACAGTCCAATACCCCAGCAGCACTGGGAGAACAGCACACAGCTCAGATTAAACCACTGATGTTTATGGTGAGGATTAAAATCACCCTCATACGCATTTAACAACGCTCAAATGATAGTTGTAGGCAGCAGTTACATTATGTAACCAGTAGGTGGCGACACCAGCCGTCTGAAATACACCAGTGAATAATTCCTCAACAATAATCATCCAGCGATGAAACACGAAGATTAATGAGTGAAGAACTCAGTGATTTACTGAAGACGAGACTAGAATAATGCCTACATTGAGCGTCATCAGCAACAATTCAATTCAATTCAATTCAATTCATCTTTATTTCTCTAGCGCTTTTGCAATGTAGATTGTGTCAAAGCAGCTTCACATGCATTATAAAAAATGTAAACAGAGTCAGTCCAGTTTTCAGTGTTGAAGTTCAGTTTAGTTCAGTTCAGCGTGGTTTAATAATCACTGCTGAGAGTCCAAACACTGAAGATTATTCCATCGATGCGCAGCCCTACAAGTCCCGAACCACGCAAGCCAGAGGCGACAGCAGAGGAACAAACTTCACCAATTGGCGAAAGTGAAGACTTAAAAAACCTCGGGAGAAACCAGGCTCAGTTGGGCACGACCATTTCTCCTATGGCCAGACGTCTTGTGCAGAGCTGCAGTCTAGGCGCTGGAGGCTGGAGAACGCTGGACATCCATCATGGAGAGACCACAGGCGGGTCACCGGCTGGTCAACAGGCTGGCCCTTCAGGAACAATGCGAGGACTCGTCTGTCACAGGGATCGTCTTACAGGAAACTGTCTCATGCTCTCCACTCCTCCATGACCACCACAGCAGCTGCTCAGGATACGGCATGGTCCAGGATTATGGAAACCTCGGGAATAATAAAAAACAGACTAACATGAGTGCAGATGCCATTCAAATTATGTCTTTTGGGAAGTGTTCCCGGCTCCGGTTGCCCTAAATAATGCAGACTAACAATCCTTTAGAGGATTTGCAACAGAAGCAGGATCTGTAAAAGATTCAGTCCTGTGAATATTTCAATGTTTACTTTTATTCTGCTGATTATTTCTTCATGTTGACTAAACAAGCCTAACGTGATCTGAACCGGGAGATCTGTGATCCGTTACACCACTAGTGTCCAGTATAATCACTGTTTTTACGTTACTGTGAGCGTAGGGTTTAGGGGTAGAGGTAAATCTAATAAATGATATGAGTAAAACTCAGTATATTAACTGTTTCTCACTCCCTCAGGGTGAGATCGGCATCCCTGGAGAGCGAGGCGAGGCCGGAGGCAGAGGTGTGGCTGTGAGTATACACTAATAAAACTGATTAAAGCTAGTATTAATAAGCAGATTTAATCCTGTGTGTTCTCATGTTACATCTGCATGTTCATTAGGGTGGCGTTGGAGTACCTGGAAACGCCGGACCGCAAGGTGTGAAGGGATTCCAGGTGAGCTGCACATGCGGGTTGCTTTACAAAAGAGTATGATGGTGTCAGGTGGGAATGAATCGTGTAGTCTCCTTATGTGGTGCGATTAACTTGGTCTATTTAAATTAACTTGCATTTGTGTCTTATGCTGTGTTCACACCAGACGCGGATAAATCGTGCTGTTCGCAGGTGAATAGACACGTAAACATTTTGGATTCGCATCATGGGCCTGAAGACCCTAGTTTCATTGCTAGATGAGAGTAGCTGTGCTTTATGTGCTTTAGGAATGCTGAACAACAGCGTATAGTTGTTTAGCACCATGTCGAGTGCAATAGATCCTTCCTGAGGTGCACCAGCTGATCAACTCCTCCAGAAACTATACCAGGATGATGGAGGCTTTCAGCGGTGCTTCAGACTAAAGGCTGGTTTATACTCGACGCATCCGCTAGTTCGCATGAGTGTGCGTGGCAAATATGACGTCATCGCGGAGTTTGCGGATGTTCGCTTTGGGTGTGCGCGACATGATTTCGGCTGGCGGAGCGCACAGATTTTTTTGAGACTCGAGTGAACAGTGCACGTGGCGCCGCGTCTGAGTTGAGTTGAATATGAGTCACTTTGAAGAGATTTTGTCTGAAACAGGTACGACTGTACAGACATATTTATGATCACTGATCAGAGAGATAACCAGATGATCAAAACCTCTTGGCTAGAAATTGAAACAGCCTCGAGAAAGGAGGAAAGTTTAAGTTAAAAGGTTTGGAGAAACCTGAGGGATGAGTTTGTTTAAAGCCAAAAGAGGCCGATGGAGACACAGGTACACCATTACTGAATATGTTTCTCCAGCAGTCACAGGTTTAACACTGATGGATATATTACAACTGAATTTAAAACTATTCAATAGTTACAAAACTATAATGAAGTAACAGATGATGTCTTTGATAACTGGACAGGAATAACCTGTCGGTGTACAACATGATGTCCTGTTTTTCTAGGCTTTATGGTGATAATGGTCAGGAATGTTGGATTATTATTGCCTTTATAGCATAAATAGAGGACAGAAACTAGCCAGACAGTACTGTGTGAATTGTGGAGCGGCTAAATAAATTAAAACACATCTGTATTATTTAGTAAGTGTACTTTTTGTTTTTATTCTTGCCATAATAAAAATATATTTGTAGAGGAACCCGTGTTCTGTTGACATTAATATTTTAATACACTTTAATAGGTGAAACTGTCCGAGATATGAACAAAAGCAAGTGATGCATCAAAGTTTGACTAAAGAAATCTTGAATGGTTACAAAAATCTTTATAATCATTAAAATAATTTATAAAAATAATAAAAATAACTAGTTTAATAAACATCAGTAATGTTAATGATATGACGTAGTTCCTGAAACTTTCTTCTTCTCTGTTTATCCGTCTGACTTTACGGTCAGTTTCATTTGAGCGCCCCCTGTTGTTTTAAAGAATATCAAAACGGCGAACGCGGCGAGTATAAAAGCCTCGTCCGTTTCGCGAGGTGTGCGCGCACTCAGCGGAGGCGCGCGATGCGGAGCCAGGCGAAAGAATAAATCCAGCTTTAGCAGGTTTGATGAGCTGTTGTCCGGTGTCAGCAGGAGGATTTGTGCCACCTCATTCAGGCGAATAGCACTGCGGGATGTTTATTCGCGTGTTTGCGTCGACTTAACATGGAAATCACTCGTGCTTGACGCTTCATCCGCATCTGGAGTGAACCATATTACCTGTTGCTGAGTTTGTCAGCTTCTACACACTGCACTGCTTTTCTTACCTAGAGTTTTTGTCTTGTTTTTAATTTAAATATTAAAAAATCTTAAATCAAAAAGCATTTTCTAGACGAATAAAAGAAAATTGACATAAAACAGTGAAATAAAGTGAGTTTTTCCTTAAAACAAGCCAAATAATCTGACAATGGGGAAATGAACTCATGTCAAAGTGAAAATATGTTGATTATTGTGCTTGTTTTAATTAAAAACTCTCTTCATTCTGACTCATCATTTCTGAAAACAACACAATATTTAGTGCTCGTCTAGAAAATGCTTCTTGATTTAAGAGTTTGTAGATATTTGGAGTAGAAACAAGACAAAAACTCAAAGTAAGAATAGATTTGTTTTGTAGAATCTATAAATCTGTACACATTTACATGAGTAATTAAATAAAGTCAATAATAGGCTAAAAACTCTACGGATTTCTGTGCATGCAGATTCAGCGTGGGCTTGGTCATGATGGAAGTTATTGAGCAGCAATCTCTTAAAGGACATAGAAAATAAATAAAGGCAGTATATTGTAATGCAGAAATGTTATTTGAACAATTTGAAATGTCATTCATTCATTCATTATCTTTTCGGCTTAGTCCCTTTATTAATCTGGAGACGCCACAGCGGAATGAACCGCCAACTTATCCAGCATATGTTTTACACAGCGGATTCCCATCACTGGGAAACATCCATACACACTCATTCACACACACTCATACACTATGGCCAATTTAGTTTACCCAATTCCCCTATAGCGCATGTGTTTGGACTGAAACCAGAGCACCCGGAGGAAACCCACACCAACACGGGGAGAACATGCAGACTCAGAAACACCAACTGACCCAGCCGAGACTCGAACCAGCAACCTTCTTGCTGTGAGGCGAACGTGCTATCCACTACGCCACCGTGATGCTCATTGAAATGTTGCAATGTTGTAATAATGCTGTTTGTGTGCAGGGTGTGAAAGGAGCTTTGGGAGATCCAGGTCTGCCTGGCCCAACAGGAATCAGAGGCGGGTTTGGAGAGCGGGTCAGTCATGCACAATAATCTCTCTCAGTCATCATGTTTGCTTCTACGGAGGACGTTTTTTGTATTTCAGCATAGTGTAATACAGTAAAGAACAGTCAAAATTATTCATTTTTTTCTCTTCTTCAGATATTCCCCAGATGATGTTTCTCAGACTTCTCAGAGTTTCTCTCAGTATCTCCTCTAATGTTTGTTCTTCTGGAGAAAGTCTTATTAGTGTTATTTGGGCTAGAATAAAAGCAGTTCTTAATAGTGTTAAAGCCATG
>CAIGQQ010026265.1:6197-16272 GCA_903798035.1 Danio albolineatus | reverse complement strand
GTTTGTTTTTTGCATCTGGCCCTCGGCCCAAAAACTTTGGACACCCCTGCCCTAAGATCCATATCACAGCCATCTTCGTTTTGAAGAATCCCCCTTCCACCCCTACTCCTCCTCCTTTCCTAGATGGGTGGCACGGTGGCCCAGTGGTTAGCACTGTTGCCTTACATCAAGAACGTCACTGGTTCTAGTCCTTACCAAGCCAGCTAACGTTTCTGTGTGGAGTTTACACTTTCTTCTCGTGCTCACGTGGGTTTCCCCAGGTTCTCCAATTTCCTCCTACCCTCCTACATGCAACTTAAGTAAATTGACTAATCCAAATCGGCACCATAGACATGCTCCTAGTAAGTAATTATCTCTTAATAGCAATCACCATCTGTTCATTAGCTACTACAGCAGGAGAGTTCTCGAGATCTACCTGTGCTCAAACTCCCTTCTCGCCTTGCAATGGGAGGGAGCCCCAGGATCGAGGGCTCCTGGGAAAGCATGCCAAACAAGCTTTATAATCATTCATCAGCTAAGTGTGAACTCCTGAAACTTTTAAAATCCTGAATCAATATTGGAGGTACTTTTGCACGCTGGAGGAAGGACGACACCATGGCTGCTGTATTTCTTTTAGGCAGGTAATGTTAGGTTTTAAAACTATGTAGATTGTGTTGTGTTATGAATGGGATATACTGTATGCACAGAAGTGTTGTTTAGCCACTGAAATATTCCGGCGAAAGACTGATGTGACATAATCAGGTGTGTAATCATGTGACACATTCAAAAGGAACCTTTTACAGCATCGATAAAGTAGATTTTTATTTAGTTCAACAACAAAACATCAGTAAATAACGCTATTCCGCCTAGCCTGCTTTACTGAGCTGAAGTTGGTTTTATGTTCACATCACATTGCTTCATTTTTGAACAATGACAGCCTGTGATGCGCTCCCTATATTGTTTACCATGCTACTCTGAATATTCGGTCTGAAATAGCATGAACTGTAAGTATGGCTTAGAAATAAGAGTAATTCCTGCCCTGCCAACCAAAGCGCATGCTAAGTATAATACAGTTTTTTGTCCAGAATTGTAGTATTATAAAGCACTATAAAGTTTTCTAACTGGCGAATGACATGACATCTAATGGGTTGTCTGCTATCATCTTTAAGGTGTGCATGTTTCAGGAGACGTGGCTTTGGACAGCAGGCGAGGGACAGTGTTTCACAGATATTATGCTACACTCAAAAAAATTATTACTGCTGCTTGTTCAAATTACCTGTATAAAATGAGCTGAAACAACACAATTCTTGTAATTTCTTTGGCTAATTTCTTTGTTTTACGTTCAGTCTACTTAAATTTGTAAACCATTAAGTTAACTTAAGCGTTTTGTGTTGGGACAACATGACCGAATTGTTGGTCCAACTACCTGGTTAAAGGATTTGTAGTTCCCAGCATGCTTTGCGTGGGATTGAAATTAGCGAAGTTAAATAGTGCCAATAAAAGTAATCTTAGATGTTTTACATTAATAGAAAGACTTGTTAGAGTTTAATATTTACTTCAGTTTGAAGACTTAGAAGATTTTCATATAATGTTTTGAGTTTTGAGGTTACCGCCTTCCAGAAGCACCCAAGCTTTGGGTGTTCGCATTAGCAACAATGCAGTATGTTGCTTTGCTCATTGAACAATAACTGTCCTAAAATGAGTTCTCAATCAACTGTAAAGTATATGTTAAAATCTCATGAAAAATGCTTTAAAATGGCTTAATTTAGGATAACTTCAAATAAAACTAGGAGACTTCAAAATGTACGACACATAATTAACATACATGATATTATCAGACCTTTGAGTTTAAGTTAAATAAAAATACAAATGTATTTAAACTTTTATTTGATAAAATCATGTTGGACCAACTCAATTGCATTTAATTGTCTAAATATATATATTTTTAGTTGATGCTAAACAAATGTATTGAATGGAAATCCTGCTCTCATTTAAATTGAGTTCATCCAATGAGTTATTTTTTTAAAGTGTAACCGTTTAGCAGTTAACTGCACCTTTAAGGCCCCATAATGCAATTCAAAAGCATAAATAAAAAACATGAATCACAAAAATATGGAAAACTGCTAATTTATGGAGATTTTTTTACATTGTTGTATTTTTTACAAAGTCAGCATGTACTTATGAACAGTATGTACAGTACTGTAATAGATTCTTGCTGTTTTGAGTCTGTTCATGTTATAAATGCTGTTGCATTCCAGCCTTAAAACCACTTTTTCTACCTTGACTGTCCTCGGAATAAAAGGTTCATGGACCACCCGCAGTCCACTCATTGACTGTCTGATGAATACAACTGGCAAGCACTTTCCAAAATGACAAGCTCTAATCTGGTTGGCTGCCGTTCCGCAGCTCTTCAGAGTGCACAGGTTTTTATCTGTCTGCCAAAAATAGTCATTTTGACTGAAGCAAACAGTCATCCATCCATCCATTTTCCAAACCGCCTGTCCCGTGTAAAGTCACAGGCCATAAATTTCAAAAGTAGGATATATACAGTATACCACACGTGAAATATCTGGTAAAAAACGAAAATCACATTCAAAGTCACATTCGAAAATCAAAGTCACATTTCCATTCGTATTTTTCTGACTTATAAGGCATGCAAAAACCAAATAAACTGTGCCTTATTCCTTTACATGTTGGTAACACAATCACTTCCTGTCTAAATGGGTTGTTTTTGGCTAGAATAATCTAAATTCAACATTTAAAGTGGACCAGATTTACGACTATATTCAAATGCCTGGCTACGCATGGCTATGTGAGTAATTGACCAACAGGGTAAATAATGACTACAAATGAATCCAAGCTTTCAAACAACTGATACAACCCCGAGTGTTCAATTGCTGCAATATGACTTACTAAATCTGCAACGCAATGAACAGGAGGATGGTGCGGTCCAAATATCAAATTCATTATAGAGGCCATGAACCGAGATATAAACAAAAAAATCCATTGATCTTTAAACTGGTGGCTCAGTAGTTAGCACTGTCGCCTTACGGCAAGAAGGTCACTGATTCCAGTCCCAGCTGAGTCATTTGGCATTTCTATGTGGAGTTTGCATGTTCTCCACGTGTTTGTGTGGGTTTCCTGCTCCAGTTTCCCCCACAGTCCAAAGACATGCGCTATAGGTGAATTTAATAAACTAAATTGTCCGTAGTGTATGAGTGTGTGTGAATGAGTGTGTATGGGTGTTTCCCAGTACTGGAAAAAATAGAGACTAAGCCGAAGGAATATGAATGATTAAATGAATTTTTAACCTCCTTGGGCTTAGTGGCCACATATGTGGACCGCACATTTTGGCTCTTGTGTACACAATTGTATCCTTTTAATGTTTTATATTTTGTAAAGACACACAGTGTCATCCTGCAACTGTTTTGTAGCATATGAAATATACCAAACACAATTTTTAACCGTCCAAAATGGGAAAAACAATTTGGTTTTACGCTCTGATCGACAAAACATGTTCAAAAAATATGTGTGTATGTGTTATTAACCACGAGTCCACAAATATGGACATAATTTTTCTCTAAAAGTGCATCAAATCAAAAGACGATACTGTCATGATCACCAGTGATCTCCTCTGTCAGAGATCACTGGTTCACACATACTTCCATGAACTACACATCAGCCATGTTAAGGACTACATTTCCAGCCATGTAGCACACACACACACACACTTCTGCTCCATATCACGACTGATTGCATACACACTACCGGAGGACCGTCATGACTGATTAAACTCACTACAAAAGCAGCACATACACACTCAGTCACTGCTGAGTATTGTTATCTGTTAGTGACTTTACAACGCGTTTTCTTTGTGCCTGTTTGTCCGTGTTTTGACCTTAGCCTTGCTTATTTGATCATCCTTGCCTGCCGCCTGCCGCCTGCCTTTTGATCTTATGCCTGTTCACGACCACGATTTTGATTATCTGTTTGACCTGTTATCATTGCTATACTGACTTTTAATATTAAAATCTGCAATTGGATCCTCGCCTCCGTTGTCATCGTCACACCCACCATAACAGATACGTAGGTTTTTATTCTAATTAGGCTCCAATAATTAGGCACCAATAATCCATCCTCTGCACTTCAATCACCGTCTGGTTCGGCTCAGCTGGCAAAACTGACCTCCGTAGACTACAGCAAATAGTCCGGACTGCTGAACGAATCACTGGCACTACCCTTCCTACACTTCAAGAACTGTACTCTTCCACAGTGAGTAAAAGGGCTCGCAAAATCACCCTGGACGCCTCGCACCCAGCACACTTCCTGTTTGAACTGTTACCGTCTGGTTGGCGCTACAGAGCACCGAGCACAAAAACAGCCAGACACAGGAAAAGTTTCTTTCCACAGACCATCTACCTCATGAACAGTTAATATTTTCCTGTTGTGCAATAAACGTGCAATACTTTCTCATACGCACTTGTACACAGCACCTTATAACAATATACAATGCAATACTTCTCCTTACGCATTTGTTACTATTTATAACAAATCTGTACGTACATTTCAACATCCAGATCTTTTTGGACTGACTGCATCTCTGTTTAATGTCTATCATCTTTTTTTTCATATTTATTCTGTGTTGTCAGTTGTCACTGTATGTACACTGGAAGCTTCTGTAGCCAAAGCAAATTCCTTGTGTTTGAAGCACACTTGACAATAAAACTGATTCTGATTCTGATAAGCCCAAATAGCAAAGAGAAATAAAAAGTGCAAGCAAAAAAAAAAAAAAAAAAACAGCTTGGGCCTTAAGAGGTTAAATTATACAAATATCATGTAAACAACAGTTCACACCATGCACTTAAAAAAAAAATCCTATATGATTTGGGCTTGTCTGGATGACTACGACTGAAATCTTCTGAATGCAAGTATCTGGCATTTTCTGAGAGAACATGTGATAGCAACAGCCATTACGTGGCTGAATCATTCAAAAGAATCATTGACTTCTGCTGTCTTCATTTGTTTAAAAAACCCAGAATTCTTTACAATTTACACCTAAAAAACAAACAAGAAAATCTAAATAAATCTTACACATACCCTAGGAACGGTATTGCAGAAAATTTTGGCGGTATGAAAACCCTGACTTTTCCAAACCGCGGTATACCTTGAAAACGGTTATTGTCCCATGCCTAGTAGAGGGCGATTACTTTTGAGTCTACTATCCTCTGTGTCTATTCAAATTAAACAAAGATGTCAAAACAGGACAGAAAATAATATTTTTTTTTATGTAAAAAAAAAATCTTGACGTCAGAGACCACAACAAATAGATAGTTCACACAAAACTGATAATTCCTTGCACATTTCCAAACCTGTTTAAGTTTGTTTTCTTCTGTTGAACACTCATGAAGATATTTTGAAGAATGCTGGAAATCTGTAACTATGACTTCAATAGCATTTGTTTGTTTCCAATGGAAGTCAATAGTTACTGGTTTTCAGCTTTCTTCAAAATACCTACTTTTGTGTTCAACAGAAGAAAGAAACCCATAAAGGTTGAGTACATACTTGAGGGTGATTAAATACTGCATAAACTTTCATTTTTAAGATGAAGTATCCCTTTAGGTTAATAAATGTATGTTAGCAGGTTTGGTTCAGTCATCTCTCACCTCTTGGGTTTGTCAAAATGAGGCACGTGGTATCCCGGCTTGCACTTGTACTTGCAGAAAGACCCAACTTTGAGGCCTGTGGCATTGCAGCGTTTGGTCTGCAGGACAGCGTTGGGTACGGGAGGAGGGATCGGACAGCGCAGCTCACACAGAGCCTCGGGGAAGGACCACATGCCATCCTCCATACACGTCAGCACGTTATTACTGCCTGTGGAGACAAAAGGACAAACATACTGCATGACTTGTGCATGGTCTGTTCCATTTGATGTCATAAACGGCAGTGTTTTCTCAGTGTGCGTTTGTTTTTGTTGGTGTCAAACAAGGTTATTACAGTTTAGCATCATTTTTATCTCTATTTTATTTCTAAATTTGCTGTACACTATTGAATGGTGGCTCAGTGGTTAGCACTGTCGACTCACAGCAAGAAGGTCGCTGATTCGAGTCCCAACTGGGCCAGTAGGCATTTCTGTGAGGAGTTTTTATGTTCTCCCTGTGTTTGTGTGGGTTTCCTCCGGGTGCTCTGGTTTCCCCCACAGTCTAAAGACACTATAGGTGATTTGAATAAATTAAATTGACTGTAGTGTATGTATGTGTGTGTGTGTGAATGAGTGTGTATGGGTTTTCCCAATACTGGGCTCAGGCTGGAAGGGCATCCGCTGCATAAAACAAATGCCGGAATAGTTGGCGGTTCATTTCTCTGTGGCGACCTCTGAAATAGATACTAAGCCGAAGGAAAATTAATTAATTAATTCATTCATTCATTTTCTTCCGCTTTTCCGGGGCCGGGTCGCGGGGGCAGCAGTCTTAGGAGAGAACCCCAGACTTCCCTCTCCCCAGACACTTCCTCCAGCTCCTCCGGGGGGATCCCGAGGCGTTCCCATGCCAGCCGAGAGACATAGTCCTTCCAGCGTCTCCTGGGTCTTCCCCGAGGCCTCCTCCCGGTGGGACATGCCTGGAACACCTCCCTAGGTAGGCATCCAGGAGGCATCTGAAACAGATGCCTGAGCCACCTCAGCTGACTTCACTCAATGTGGAGGAGCAGCAGCTTTACTCTGAGCTCCTCCCGGGTGACAGAGCTCCTCACCCTATGCCTAAGGGTGCGCCCTGCCACCCTGCGAAGGAAACTCATTTCGGCCGCTTGTATCCGAGATCTTGTTCTTTCGGTCATGACCCAGAGCTCATGACCATAGGTGAGAATAGGAACGTTGATTGACTGGTAAATCGAAAGCTTTGTCTTTCGGCTCAGCTCCCTCTTTACCACAACGGACCGGTACATCGACCGCATTACTGCTGCAGATGCACCAATCCGCCTGTCAATCTCACGTTCCATCCTTCCCTCACTCGTGAACAAAACCCCAAGATACTTGAACTCCTCCACCTGGGGTAAGGAAATCTTTCAAAAATCATGATCGCAATATATATGTCCATGCCTAATATCAGATTGCCAGAAAGTGATTCATTTTTTATAAATTGTTAACATTTTGAGATTTGTGATGCAGCAAGTCCAAAGAAATTCACTTTAATGGGTGATTTGACAAAAAAATTATCATAAACGAATATTATGAAAAATTCAGAATTTCACAATTTTTGGCTCAATAAATATGATACTGTATATGCAGTTAAATGAAGAAAAGTTTGAACACATTTAGTTTATGCAGAAAAAAAATAGTTCTCCAATCTGAAGCCGTGCAATATTCTAGAACAACAGCACTCGTACAGCCTCGTCACCCTTGTGTATTACACCGCCCACATAGAATGACAGCAGATCAATAAACTCACTACACTCACTACTACAGTTTGACAAATATTGCAGCTGTTGGACAACATAATTTACTTTTGAGGCTCCTTTAATCGAGAATGTAGTTGTTTATATTGCAACTATGCAGTATATTTATAACAATAGTGCCTATTTTAAATATTTATAATTTCAGTGCGTCAGCAGTCATCAGCCTGTCATTGAGCAGAGCAAAGGGGCTTGATGTTTTGCCACAATATGGCGACAGAGACCGCATGATAAGACCTTAGAAGAGAAAAACTCAGCGTAATTTCAAACTACAGCTAATCAAATCATTATAAAACAGGTAAGTGACATTCTAAGTCAATCTCTCTCTTTTGTATGTTGTAGTGCTGTGTTTATACCATAGTAATCTGCTAGTGTTTGCTTTGCTTTGGCTTTTCCAGGGTTAATTAATGTGATTTCCCAATTGCAGCAGAGAAATTCTGGGAAATCGCTATAGACTGATGGAATTTCTTGTCGTTCAGCCTTATAATCTTAAAATGTGAGCAAAATGACCTGTTTTGTCATCACTTTAGACATTACGCTAGAGAATCACTCAAATTCTAGCTCTAAAGTAAAGTTGGTGAAGTAGCAGCGGTTTCTGCTCTTCTGACACTCAGCTGCAGATGTGAATGAATGGCAGAAGAAAGTAGTTCTTTCCATGTTTGATTTTATGTTTTACATGATTATGCTGTCGAACTGTTGTATAAATGCAATATCACACTCGTAGCAGTGGAATATGGTTGTATATTGTCAACGCACGCCTTCCACCAGTGCCGATATACAGCCAAATAGCTATGCTTCTCGTGTGATATTGCTCATATATAAATCAATGCGTTTGCCTGTTTTCTCTAAACAGCAGCAGGTCAGATTTACGTCAGAATGAGTGCTTGCTAATTACAAAACAAACGATCATTTATTGTGGTTAATTATTATTTAATATCTGCTCGTTTTTTTCATTCACTGCTGTTAGATTTACTCGTACTTTGTTTTTCATTTATTATGAATTTTTACATTTTATTTCATTTATTTATTCATTTTCCTTTGGCTTTGTCTCTATTTCAGAGGTTGCCACAGTGGAATGAACCGCCAACTATTCAGGCATATGTTTTACGCAGCAGATGCCCTTCCAGCTGCATCCCAGTGTTGGTAAGCACCCATACACACTTATTCACACACACTCTCAAGAGCATGTCTTAGGACTGTCGAGGAAAGCAGAGCAGCTGGAGGAAATCCACCAGAACACGGGGAGAACATGCAAACTCCACACAGAAATGCCAACTGGACTAGCCAGTACTCGAACCAGCGACCTTCTTGCTGTGAGACGACTAACCACTGAGCCACCATGCCACCCAATTTTATTTTAGTTAACGAAAATGTTTTTTGACCAACATTCGTTTACTAAAATAACCTTGGTGTCAACTTTTGCACATTTGGCATTTTACACGCCTGACCTCTCAAACCTAAGAGTCTATTGTTTGAGGATCTGTCAAAGTCTATACCCACCCACAAGCTGCGCCGGCTCGCGGCACTGAAAAGTGCACTTCTTGCCGTAGGTGGTTCCCTCAGAAAACTCGAAGACAGCCGGGTGAACGTGGTACTTGTCAGGCCGCCCGCAGTCCACTGGTTCACAGGTCACCTGCTTATTCCACTTCCCATCCGCACAGGTGAGGGTCACTGTAGATTCAGACTGTCGAGGGGAAAAACACAAGGAGGCAAGAGTTCAAACATGGGAAAAGAACATTTTGTTTTCTCTCGGATAATCCGCTTTAACCGCAGCAGTCCGTCAGACCAGACCATATCAAATAATACACATCTGTTTCAATAATACTTTACAAACTACACCGAGCTGAAAAATATAGCTAAATTAAATGCATTTATGTATCTCTTGGTGAGAGGAAGCAGTGGGAAGCTAACAGTCTGAGTGGCTGATAATAAACGGTCGGAGTACAACATATAAAGCTGTCAGAAGTGAAGGCAGAGGTCATTTCTGCTGTTTTACTAAGTCGAGTCAGATCTGCTTGACGTCTCCACGTCTGCGCAAACCACACACATCCATAAGAACAAAACCATTGAACTGACTTAACGATTGAAATTACTGCCATGACATAATAGGACTCTATTTAGTGTTTCATTAGTGATTTTCTGTCTGAAAATACTGAGTGTGTCCAACTGTGCCAAGCCCAGTTCTGCGAAAATGAGACTGACGAAGCAGATCCTCCTTTTCACATGAGAGTAAAGTTACACATCGTCATGAATTTGTGATTGTTCATGCACTTACGGTAAATTACAATAACCTTTGGGCTCAATGCTAACATTTATAACATACTAGCTTGGTCATTTTAGGAAAATGTTGACAGTAATAGTAGTGGTAGTGTTTCCCGCTCCTGTAATGCATCCGTGGGCAATTTGACTTGATTTATTCAAAAATGATGAATGTTTATT
This sequence comes from Danio albolineatus, assembly GCA_903798035.1. NCBI lineage: Eukaryota > Metazoa > Chordata > Actinopteri > Cypriniformes > Danionidae > Danio > Danio albolineatus. The sequence continues at coordinate 6,408 of CAIGQQ010026265.1, read as the reverse complement.
CCAGAATGAGAAGTTGAACCTTGTCGTCCAGCAGAGACTTTCTTCTCTTAGCAATGGCTAATAACACAGTTGGGAATAAACTGGAAATAAGCTCATCAAGATCTTCAATGCCTCCTCCATCATCTTACTCCAAATATGCTCAATAATGTTCATATTTCGTGACTGGGCTGGCCAATCCTGGAGCACCTTGACCTTCTTTGCTTTCAAGAAC
>CAIGQQ010026264.1:0-19490 GCA_903798035.1 Danio albolineatus | reverse complement strand
ATTTTAAGTTGTGTATAGGTTCGCTGATTTTTTTCATGATTTTTGATGTATTTTTTGTAGCTCTAGCACCACTGGAACCCGGTGTCCCCACAACCCTATGCCCAGTCTGATTTTCGCTAAATTTCATAAATTGTCCCTCTAGCCCGACAAACGGGTATAGGTGTGTGTGTGTGTGTGTGTGTGTGTGTGTGTGTGTGTGCGCGTGCGTGCGTGTGCGTGTGTGTGTGTGTGTGTGCGTGTGTGTGTGTGTTTAATACATTAATATAATTATAAAAAATAGTAAACATCCTCACTATTCTTCTGCATAGTCCCTGATTTATTAGGGGTCGCCACAGCGGAATGAACTGCCAATTACTCTGACATATGTTTTTATGCAGCGGATGCCCTTGCAGCTGCAACCCAGCCCTGGAAAATACCCATACACACACTTATTCAATAGGGAATGTATTTATATAATATAATTATTTAATACATTCATTCATTTTCTTTCAGCTTAGTCCGTTATTTATCAAGGGTCGCCACAGTGGAATGAACCACCAATTAATCTGGCATATATATTTTTTTACACTGGTTGCCCTTCTAGCAACAACCCAGCACTGGGAAACACCCATACGATCTCTCATTCACACACACGCTAATTCAATAGGGAACTTGTGTTTATGTCATATTAATATTTAATACATACATTCGTTTTCCTTTGACTTAGTCCCTTACTTACCAGTGGTTCGCCACAGCGGAATGAACCACCAATTAATCTGGCATTTTTTTTTTTTTTACACTGGTTGCCCTTCTAGCAACAACCCAGCACTGGGAAACACCCATCTGATCTCTCATTCACACACACACACTTATTCAATAGGGAACTTGTGTTTATGTCATATTAATATTTAATACATACATTCAGTTTCCTTTGGCTTAGTCCCTTACTTACCAGTGGTCGCCACACTGGAATGAACCACCAACTATTCTGGCATATGTTTTACACAGCGAATGAATTGATGAACTAAATTGGCCCTAGTGTATGAGTGCATGTGTGAATGTGAGAGTTTATGGGTGTTCGTTGCATTCATTCATTCATTCATTCATTCATTCATTTTCTTTTCGAATTCCACAGCGGAATGAACCGCCAACATATCCAGCAATTATATAAAATTATAAATATATGTATTGGTAGCTTGTAAAGAGTATTTTTGATAATTGGCTTCACTGTATTTTTTTAAATATCATCCACTTGCCCCACCTTTTCTCTCTCATCCTCTATTTGTTTTTTCATATCTGCACCTTCTTGCCTTTTATACCTCCCTTTCTCTCTCTCTCTCTCTCTCTCTTTCTCTCTTTCTTTCTCTGTATGCCTGGAGTCCGCAGCCAGGTGAGGCCCCTCCAGAGAGTAATTACACCCTGAAACAGAGATCGGAGCCCTGCGGCGCTCACCATCAAAGCAGGCATAGCGAACAGCCTCGGCTAATGTGCTGAAGACGAGAGACACTGACAGGGTTCAAAACACACGCTCACATATGAAAAAAAACACAGAACGCAACCTCTCTCTCATAGCGTGACCCACAATAACAGGCCGTTTGGCTGCACAATGGTCACATTGCTCACCTGGGACCTTCAGGAGACAAAACACAGAGAGCAAAACAGACGGAGAGCTGAGTGAATTAGTCTGCTGCGTGTCCGGGCCTGGAGAGACAGAGAGGGAGGAACTCGAAACGCTCTGAAAAGTGTTCTTCAAACAACTCAAGGGCAGAACATACACACATCAGCCACCCAGACAGTAAAGCCGCTCACATCAGGAGCTTTGAGAGCCGGAGCTGGAGAAGTCAGAGGTCTCGCTCACGGGATGTTAATGCAGGCTTTAGCACTGAGGTCATGAGCTACAACCGTTCTGGAGATGGCTTTATCAACAGAGATTTTGGGAAGTCCATGAAAATGTGATTTGGAAAAGCTTTTAGGTTCGTAAACTAACCAGGTCGAGTTTTATTTTTATTTATAGATTTTGGTTTTGTTATTTAAAGGCATAGTTCACCCTTAAATTAGATGAACTTGTGATTCACACCTTCTTCTGTTGAACATAAAGTAAGATATTCTCAAGAATGCCGGTGGGAAAAGCATCCATTGACATCCATAGAAGGAATAAAAAATACTATGAAGTCAATGTCTGTTTTTTCATTCTTCAGTACACCTGTAATGCTTGTGGATTGACGATGCTGAACACCGTAGTTGCGGATCCAAATGCAGCATTTATTTAGCATAGTAGCCATACAGGCAATGATCATAACAGATGCAAAACAGTATCATAAGAGTTATCGTAGTCAAACAGGCAAAGGTCAGGCTATGCACTAGGGATCAATACACGGAAGAACAAGGCGAGGTTCAGAACACGGAAGACCAGACTGGATAATACTCGGACATGAAAACATTATCGCAAGACTCAGCGCCGAGGTGTGTGTGCGAGTAGCCTAAATAGTCTTTATTATCGGTCTTTGATGATCTTCAGGCTGTGTGTGTGTGTAATTAACAGAAATCGGAACAGCTGTGTGTGTGCGAAGTGCATGTCGGGAGTTGTGGTCCATAATGTGGCAGATTTGTAGTTCTTTAGGGAGCAGCGTGTTTACCAGCAATCTGCTGATCATAACAACACCACTGAAGCAGCTAATATTAATTTACATTGACGAAGGGCAGAGGGTTGCTTTCGAACTACTGAGAGATTTCAGCTGCTGTCTGGGCTTTCACTGCCTTTCTACAGCTCCCTTTCTTCATGTGTTCTATACTTTTACCCTGTGTTGTTTCATTGTACTACACATAACTTCATTTGTAAACTAATTAGATCTGTTTTCTTTGCATATGTAGATTTTTTTGGTGGTTACCAACATCCGGTAATGAATTGAAGTCAACGGCACCTTTAGAAAGATGTATTCAGAGAAAAATGGTGAAGTGTTCAATAGTTATTTCTCACACTCTATATATATAGTTATCATTTCTCGAAGAACACAAACAAACAAAGACAACTAACAGTGTTGAGCTGTTTAAACTATTACTCAAAATGACATGAAGTCTGGACTTTGCCCAAAAACATAATTGTGGCCCAGTTGTGATGTGGGAAGTTTGTCTTGTTAGAGGAGCCAGGATGAAACTTTCGAGCTCAAATCTGAAGTAATATGTATGTGCAAATCTAACACTGCCCACACCGAAAGCCCATCACGTTGACTGTGAAGTGAAATATGCTGCTGAAAGCTGTTTTTCATCAGCAGCCACTGGGCATCTTGTTAAAATAGAAGAATAGATTGTGGGGGAAAGAATACAGAGAAATACTGCAGAAGAGCCTGTTTCAATCCCCCCCAAAAAAGGCCAGAATATCCTAAACAGCAAGTCATATTAACACCGGAGGAGCTCAAGAACAAAATGGTGATTGGTTCAGTCTGAAAATCCCTGATGTTATTAGTTTTTAAATTACACTGCTCATGTGTCATCAACTAAACCCAATGAACCAGAAGCAAATTTGTCTAGAAGAATAACATCTCATAAGAGAGGAAAAGTAATGCAAACCTGCCCCAAAAAAGAAAACGTCAAATGAAAATAAATACAATATCGAATGTAATAATATATGCCACGTACAGGGCGTCGCAGTGGCGTAGTGGGTAGCACGATTGCCTCACAGCAAGAAGGTTGCTGGTTCGAGCCTTGGCTGGGTCAGTTGGCATTTCTGTGTGGAGTTTGCATGTTCTCCCCGTGTCGGCGTGGGTCTAAAGAGATATGCTATAGGTGAATTTGACAAGCTAAATTGTCCGTAGTGTATAAGTGTGAATGAATGTGTATGGGTGTTTCCCAGTGATGGGTTGCCGCTGCATAAAACACATGCTAAATAAGGTTCATTTCGCTTTGGCGACCCCAGATTGATGAAGGGACTAAGCCGAAAAAGAAAATGAACAAATGAATGAATGAATGCCACGTACATTTGAATATAATCCATAAAAGGGAATATGAAAATGTAAAAGTAACATAAATGATCAATATATTAATTCTTAATTAAAATATTTATTTTTATTAAGAACGGTCAATTGTAAATGAGTAATAATTCCAACATTACAATTCTTCAAACTCTGTAAAGTACATGTTTACAATTCATAGATTGAGTAAAGCGTAATGTTGAGTTCCCCTTTAGAATAATGGTTCATTAGTTAACATATTTACTAACATTAACTGAGTGTGAATAATCCTGCAAATTATTTAATTATCAAAGTTCAACATTAATGCACTATTAAAATCCAAAGTTATGCTTGTTAACGTTAGTTGACATAAACTAAACTAATTTAACTTAAATAACATTAACTAACCTTAACATACATGAATAAATACTGTAACACATGTATTAGTAAGTTTGTTTATGCTAGTAAATGCATTATCTAACATTAACTAATGGACCATTATTTTAAAGTGCTGCCTGATATTGTTTTGATCTGCAAACTGTAGATGATGTTTATTCCCAAATATGATTATAACATAATCATGTTTGGATTATTATGCAGCTCGATTTTAAATACATTATTATAACAATTGTAACTGTTATTTAAACTTATAGCATTGTGTTGTATTTAATTATTCGTTCATTAATTTTTCTGCAGCTTATACCCTTTATTTGCCAGGGGTTGCCACCACGGAATGAACCGCCAACTTGTCTAGCATATGTTTTACATAGGGGATACCCTTCCAGCTGCAATGCAGTACTGAGAAACACCTATACAAACTCAGTCACAAACATACACTATGGCCAATTTAGTTCATTCAATTCACCTATAGATGTCTTTGGACTGTGAGGGAAACCGGAGCACCCGGAGGAAACCCACAAGAACACAGGGAAAACATGCAAACTCCACACAGACATGCCAGCTGACCCAGCCAGGACTAGAATCAGCAACCTTCTTAAATAATAAGTTTATTTTGATGTTTGTATGTGATAATGTGGGTATAAATATAATTAAATATATAAATTCATTGAAATATTTCAATTCTCAGACTGAGTGTGGGGTGCAATTAAGGTTATATGAGGTTTAATGTGTTTAAAAAAATTGTTTATGTGGAATATTTTGTTTAATATGTTCAAATAAAAGCATCACAGAAAACAAAAACTGATTAAGCTTAGAATTTGTGTGTGTGTGTGTTTGTGTGTCTGTGCTCCGTTTATTTTTGGTTCATCTCGCCATCGCTGTCAAAGAGTATCTCTTTTCTGGAGTGTTGATTGTGGAGAAGAAAGCCGAGCTGTTTGTCTCAGTTGTGGGACTCAGAGACAGTCGTCTGCTGACAGTCACCGAGCAGCTGTGCAGCCCTCATAATCACAATCAGGAAAACCTAAATAATTCATACGTTCATGCACAAATGCATTGTTTGTGTTTGAATTAAACATTACAAGAAGGTGTATTGCGTTCGAGAGGAGAAAAAAAACAAAACGTTTAGAGCATAAAGGGCCGGAAACAGAGTAAAATGAATGCATAGGCAGATTTACCATAAGAGTGCTCAGAAACACCAATATAACCACAAATACAAAATTCAGATTACATGTTTATATGATCACGAGGACTTTAAAGTTATGTTTACATAACAGATGAGTGTGGTTTTATTTCAAAATTCACACATTTTGCTTCAGTTACAGATGGCATCAACATTGGCATTCATATTACAAGCTGTCCAAAATATATACATATATTTCGAAATGAAGGCATGGCTGCACATATTCACTCACTGATTGGCTGTTTTGTATCCTTCCCTCATTCATCAAGTCCTGATCACATGACCCTTATACTGAGTTTTGTTTCATTTTTGTGACAAGTATCCTCGGGATTCTCTACTTATACTGTATTTCAGTATTTTCTGGTATTTACTGTGATAACTGTACCAATAACAGTAGTTAATTTGCATCACTGAGAGACAAAAATCCTATATCTTTATAATGCTACAATTATACAAGTAATAGCTTTATTTTTTTCCCTTTGTTTTAATCAAAATTAGGGTGTCGTGAAAACTCAAAGATGTTATTTTGAGACCTCATCATGTTGTCAAGCAAATTTAGATAAAAAGTGTGTCTGTAAATCTTTTTGTTTGTAAACTTAAACACATAATTTACAATAGTTTTAACAATTTATTGCGCACATGCTACAAATTAGCACATATTTAAAGGGGTGGTCTACTACGATATCATATTTAAATTTTTAGTTTGGGGACTACAAAAAAATACATATTGTTAATGATGTCATAAACCCTTCAGGTTATGCGCATACACCCTGCGCAGCGAAGGGGTGTGGCCAGAGACGCTGTAATGTTATAACAGAGAAAGCTAAAATACCATCCAAATGATGCTATTTCCACAGAGCTTGTTCTGTTTCCGTATTTGGGCTTCCAAAGGACACAACACAAATAGAGAAGCGCTTACGGTTTAATTTAATTATGTTCCAGAGAATTAAAAAAAAGATACTGCTAGCATTTGAGAAAGGTCATTTACAGTTGCACTGACTGACAGTATTTACACAGCAGAGACAAATCGTGTGCTAGTAGAGGTGTAACGCTGCCATTATGTTAGCTGACCAATCAGAGCCTCTTGAGGGCGGGCTTTCAGAGGAACTAGGGAATATGACAGTCATTTTAATGTTAGCTGAGTAGCTAAGTAAGATATATGAAAAATACCATGATTTTTACAAATGAAGCATGAACACACATTGCTTTGCACCCCATAAACACAAGCAAGCCTTAAAAATTCACTCTGGACCACCCTTTTAACCAAAAATACCTCATTCGCATATTTAAACAACTTTTGAGAAAATACAAAAAAAAGTGTTTGCAGTTCTTCATATAATCAGTCACCTGGGCGATTTGTGTTTGTCGATAAGTAGGACGATGACTTTACTCTATTCATCTATTCTCAACCAGGAATTATGTGTGTTGTCTTAAACATGATAATCAATATTGAATCAATAGTCAGCATTGTTAGCCCCCTTAAGCAATCATTTTTTCGACATTCTACAGAACAAACTATCATTATACGACTTGCCTAACCCAACACACCTAGTTAACCTAATTAACCTAGCTGGGCCTTTAAATGTCACTTTAAGCTGAATATTAGTATCTTTTAAAACATTATGTGCTGTCATCATGGCAAAGATAAAACAAATCAGCTGTTAGAAATGAGTTATTAAAACTATTATGCTCAGAAATGTGTTGCAAAAATCTTCCTTCTGTTAAACAGAAATTGGGGACAGAAATATACAGGGGGGCTAATAATTCTGACTTCAGCTGTAGATAGGCTGGGTGGACATAAGGTCTTAATTCTCCAATGGATGTGAGCAGGGATTATTGTTTTACTCTCCTGTACTGATCTGCTCTGGTTTGTTCTCCTCGTTGCCCGCCTCTCTCTCTCTCCTGCCCCTGTTCCTGCTCCTCTCATCCACTTCAGGAAAGTGGGCTGCGCTGCGTCCCGAGGGGTTGATCCGATACAGGTCAGGTTAATCAATCCAGGGGGAGTGAGAGGCAGTCCTGGGAGTTTTAATCAGGCCGAGACTGTGGAGACTGTGACCTCCGCCGTGTTTGTATGTGCGCTCACGTTTGAGGACTCGTCCTCTTTCCACTCCTCAGCATGTGTGCTCACGTAGCAGCAGCGCTTCTGGACCTTATACTGCAGCCATATACTTTTGCTGTGAGTTTGATTCATCTGTGCTGTTTGAAAGTGTCAACTTTGATGCAATTTATTTTACTTGTTTATTTATTGTAACTCTGGACCACTAAGTCAGTCTTACATTGCACCGGATATATTTTGTAGCAATAGTCAAAAATGCACTGTACGGGTCGTAATTATTAATTTTTCTTTTGTGCCAAATATTATGTTGTATAAAGATAGTTTGTGAATTCATTCATTCATTTTCCTTCGGCTTAGTCCCTTTATTCATCAGGGGTCGCCACAGTGGAATGAACTGCCTACATATGTTTTTTATAGCAGATGCCCTTAGTGCCAAAACCCAGTACTGGGAAACATCCATACACACTCATTCACACTCATACACTATGGCCAATTTAGTTTATTCAGTTCACTTACAGTGCATGTCTTTGAACTGTGGGAGAAACCGGAGCACCCTGAGGAAACCAACACAAACACGGGGAGAACATACAAACTCCACACAGAAATGCCAACTGACCCAGTCGGGACTCAAACCAACGACCTTATTGCTGTTAGGCGACAGTGCTAACCACTGTGTAACCATATTTTGTGAATTTCTGATAACAAATATACTTAAACAACATATTTGTTTAGTAATATGCATGGCTATAAACCTAAATTTAATAAATTAAAGATTATTTTCTGAATATTTATTATTAATATTAATCAATCAATCAATTAACTTTATTTATACAGCCCACTACAACCAGGAGGCTGCCTAACATGCTTTACAATATTAAAAACTTAATGAAACATTAAAACACATAAGATGGTATGAACACAATTGTCAATAAAACAGCATTTGTACTGCCGAATATCAAAAGCAAGTCTAAATATTATTATTTTGAAATCATATTCAAACAACACATACATCACTGGTTTTTATATGAATCCTTGTAAATAAAATAAGCACTCTGAAATAAAAACCACATCAGAAAAGCAAATTATGAACACCCTCTAAATGTTTTTTCTTGATTATGTGAATGTTAATGAAACATTCCTTTTATGTAATGCCACAATTATAGTATTAATGTTACTTATTGCATACCTAGTAATATTTAAAACATGTCTGATGAATATCCCACCACAGTCAGTATCAGGGAAAAAAGGATAAGCAAAATATGTATAAAAACAACTTGTTTGTTTTGAGAACGTTATTAAAGACCAGATAACCTTGAACGAACATTCCTTTAACGTTACTCTAAGACTGTTTGTTCATAATTTGAGAGATTTTTGTCCCAGAACATTCTGAGAATGTTTCTTGACAGCTTCATAAGAATGTTAAAAAACCTCCGCATTAGAAAACAAGACAGAACCACAGAGTATGAGCATCACGTTTTGTATGTGTGTCGTCCCAGGACAGCAAACTGGGGGGCTATGAGAGGGAGGAGAGGAGGAGCTGCTAGTGAATGAAGGGCTTCTCCAGGGCAGCGCAGAAGGACTGATGGGCAGCCAGCGGCCTGTCAGTGTGCCAGGACTCAAGTGGGCACTTTGCCCAGGCTGGCGGCGGCCTCCAATCTGCCTGGAGAGAGAATGAGCCCCCCATACACCACCGAGATAAGACTGAGAGATGAATGGAGAAAGAAAAGGAGCTCAAGAAACAGCATCATATACAGTTGAAGTCAGAAGTATTAGCCCTCTTGAATTATTGTATATTTTGTCCACAATGTCTTTTTAACAGAAAGAAGATTTTTTTCAGCATATTTATTTATTTATTTATTTATTATTTATCTATTTATCTTGGCCATGATGACAGCACATAATATTTTACTAGATGTTTTTCAAGATAGTATTCAGCTTAAAGTGACATTTAAAAGCTTAGCTAGGTTAATTAGGTGAGTTAAGGTTAGTCAAGTCCTTGTATAACACTGGTTTGTTCTGTAGACAATAGAAAAGAAAATGTGGCTCAAGGGGGCTAATAATATTGACCATAAATACTTTGTAAAAAATTAAAAACTGCTTTTATTCTAGTCGAAATAAAACAAACAAGACTTTCTCCAGAAGAAAAAAATTATAGGAAATACTGTGAACAATTCCTTGTTAAACATAATTTGGGAAATATTAGAAAAAGAAAAAAAAATCACAGGACGGATAATAATTTTGACTTCAACTGTATTAAACTGACCTGTTTATTCAGACTCTAAGACCGAATGCTGGGTCAGTCGACCAGAGCGCATCCATTGACCTGGTTGACCCTAAAAAAACAAGATCAAGCCTTTTAGTTGAGAGCGTTTCAGCGTTTAATCAATGCCTTTTCACCCAATGCATCTGACAATGCTCTAATTGGGGAGAGGATTGCGAGGTTAAGTGCATCGCTCGAATGTGAAGCCATGGTAGACTTTGAAAACCTCGTCCTGGGTCACAAATTTCTTATATAATTAGAATTGCGGTGTAACGTTGGTTTTAGTAATATTTAAGATGCTAAAACGTCCAGTTGAAAGGTGCATTCAGCAGATTCTGAAGGTCATAAAATGGTCCATTTTCCCTTGGAATTGTTCAGTTTTGCCCACAAAGTTTGATTGATCAAAGATAAATGTGATCATACTTTAATCTTTTTTGTTTCTGAATAAGGATATATGTTTATTGATCATAACTGAACTTGTTTGCATGCACACTTTAGCTATTGTGCATAAAAATACATGCTAAATGTTTTAAATTCCATCAAGAATATGTTATAAACAATTGAAACTCAAAACTCAATTGAACATTTATGTTGTAAACAAACACATCTGAGCATTTAGTAATAGTTCATCATGTCTGACATTGTCAAATGCCTCACTTTTGACATGAGCAGTACAGTAAAGCCCCGTGTTTTCTTGTGGTGTCGTTTTATCGCTTTGCATGTGAACCTGTAAAACGTTTTAATGAGCTGATTTTTGATAGTAATTGCATGCAGTGTGTGCACTGACATGCATGATGTTGCACTGATTATGCTTAATAAGCTGACAGCATGTAAGGTCATGTACTTCTACTAAAACTGTGTGCTTTCACAAGGGAAAGGTCATAAATGGTGTAAGCAGAACTCGACCGCAGTTAGATTTTTGCCTGTTACATTTTGCATGTGAAAGCTTTTGCCACATTGAATATTCATTGTTTCGCTGTAATATAGTTTTGATGCAGAAAAAAATGGGTGATGTCGGTTTAGTGATGTGCATCGAAGCATTTTTTGATAGTTATTACTGCTTTAAGCTAAAAATGATCAATGTTTTTAGTTATAGTAGTTTGACCTCAGAAATACACTTAAAATTATCTGTTTTCCATGTTCTATGATTCATGTTTTGTTTTATTTTCATTTATTTATGCATTTGAATTGCATTATGGGCACTTTATCTGTCCTTCAACAACTTTTGATGTTAAAAAGTGAATTTTACTGATATTTTTAATAGTTTGAACTGATATATTGTCTGTGTTGGTGTTGTAAATTACAGTATAAAACTCTGTTAATAAATGGCCAGTACTTTTTCTGTTATTTTAAGAGCTTACTTATGTATATATTGTTCTTTTATACAATATATTGTTTAAAAGTAATAGAATTTCAATAAAAGTCGTTTTGTTAAACTGCAGAGTTGAATTTTCAACATCAAAAGTCAACAGAGCTTAGATCCAAATCCTGTAATGCAATTCATAGCCATAAATGAACAGGGGGAAATCACTGAATGTGTTAATTAACAGATGAAGGGTTCAGATGCAAGAACCTCTCATGTGCCATCTGACATTTCCATTGAAATTATTTTTTTTCCTCAGCATCTTTATTTTATGTTTAGTTATTTCACTTTTAATACCATGAAAATGATTTATCCTTTGCAATAAGAGTGATATTACTGAACATACACACAGGAGCTTGATAAAAATACTCATTTTTGAAGAACATTATAGATAGCATTTAGAAGTTTTTACATCTGAACTCTTCCCATATTTTTTGCACTGTTGCAGATCATTTGAATATATTGAGTAAGCATTGAGGTTTTGCCTTGTCAGTTTCTTTCATAATGGAATTTTTGTTGTTAGTGTTTAATTATATACATGTATTTGATGCTCAGAATATTATCAGTATGTGTGTTTCATATACACAGAAAGCACATCAAACGCAAGTAAAATGTCTAATTTAATGTTTCAAATAACTTTAGTGCCTCTGTACAAACATATTGTGTTACACAATACAAGGCTAATTTTGGCACAATCCATTAGTTGTACAATCTCAGAAATAAAGATAAAAAATCTGTCACTGGGGTGCCATACCTTTTAAAAGAGCCGTTTTTGTTTTCATGATTAGTGTCTTTAGTTTCTAACAGGTCCTTTAAGGTACATATAAATCTCTATAAAAAAAAGTACAAATGTGTACCTCATTGTACCTTAAAGGTACTACTTTGCAGCTGTAAAGTACAGAAGTGTACTATTTGGAAAGATACTGCCCCAGCAACAGCTTTTGTACCTTGAGTGTAGGTGTGATTATTTTGCAAGCCAAAAAGGTCTACTGTAATGGTGCAGATTCATATTTGAGATAGGGCTGGGCGATATGGCAAAAATACAGTCTCGATAATTATTTTCCATATTAAACGATAACAATATATAATTTGTTAATGCTTTCAGATTTAAAAGAGTAACCCAACAATGACTGAAGCCACAAAATTTAGAGAGTCCATTAAATGGCATAACATTTTTGGCTCTTAGATCAATATAAAAATGTTCAGAGCTTATCATTGTTATTGACATAAACCTTATCGCGATTGGATATAATATTGTTTATCGGCGCAGCCCTAATTTGAAACATTCAATTTTGCAAGCATATTTTGACCGTCCATCTATAAATGTGATCATAGACTAATCTTGTGGTCTTTGATCAAAGATAGAAGCACCTACAGTATATGGCTTGTAGACAATCGAGTTGACTATTGGCCTCAGAAAGTCTCCAAAACTACAACCCAGTGTCACCTACATCAGCGCAAACTGTATGAAAATGGGTTCAAAAAAGAAAAATATAACTCTACTCTTATCGAAAAATGTTGTTGTTAATACTTTGAGCAAAAACAAAAGGTTTACTGTAAAAAAGAAATGCAGAGTTTCACACTATTAATTCATGTTGTTCCAACACCAGTCAGTTACGTTGATTGGTTTTGACAAATTTAAGTGGACTGAACATAAAACATTTAAGTCCCAAAAAATCTTAATGTTTCTACTCATTCTAAATAAGTCGTTTTTTGAGTGTTAAACAATAAAGACACTGTGCTCACAGCCTCCTTTTCCACTTCACCAATACCTCCGGCATTATTGTAGAGCACTACATATAGCATGGGGACTGACCCCAACCCTGTCCAGTCCAGGCTCTCGGAGCATCCTCTCCCACCCCCCGACTTTAACACGGGAAACCTGGCAGACACATGGTCTCTCCAGCAGCTCCAGGCCCCGTGAACTGCTGCGTCCTTCTATTTATTAGGGAATAAAGTAGCTCTAACAGCCCCTGCGCTTTTATAGCAGGATCCCCCGCTGCTTCTCCACACTACACCGAGTCCTATCAGACTTCTTACTGGGAACAAATTGACGGAGAGGAAGGAGGGAAGAGCGAATGAGAGGGGGCTGTTTGCGTCACAGAGGAGAGAGAGTGACTGATGTGTGGCCAGTTTGGCCTGTGTCTGGTTTCCTGAGCCGGCAGTGCAGAAAGCCATATGGGAGAAAGAGAGAGAGAGAGAGAGAGACATGCGTTCACTTTCACAACCAGAGCAGTGTGCATGAGTCATCTTCTTCCAGCTTTACAGAGGCTAATGAAATAGAGACTACAGACTCATATTTACCGGGAACAGAAGCTGCATCTGAAGCAGCTTAAATGAGTTGAAAAGGTGCATTTTTAGAGGCTGATTATAATTCAGTATATAAGGTGATGAAGTTGATGGTTTAAATTTAGAATTTAGAGACTATCATTAATTAATTTAGTTACGTTTATTTAATATAATTTAATTAATGCATTGGAAAAAAATGAATAAATGTTTTGGTCACGCTTTACCATAAGGCTTCGTAAGTTCATATATTTTCTAAAATAAACCTATAATGGACAGTGCTTGCATTTATTAATCATAGTTCATCATTTACTAATACATTATTAAAATCCCAATCCATGTTAACATTGGTTAATGGACTGTTAGTATACCACATATATTCATGTATTTATTACACTGTAAAAACAGTCAACTTTATCAAATGAAATGAGTGTAGTTAACTCAATTTACAGAAAGTTAATTCTACTCATTTGATAATAGTTTTGAATTACCTGTTGAAGGTAATGAGTTAATTAAATACCTCATTGCTTTAACTTAAACAGAGTAAGTTCACAGTACTCATATATTATTTTTTTAGCTATCGGTTTCCTCAAATGGTTTGAGTTGCCTTAACTTAATAGGTTTTACAGTGCTCAGTTTGTTTGAGTTCTCTTCATTTATTGGGTGTTACTGTGCTCAAATTGCTTCATTAACTCGTTAGGATTAGTTTTACTCATTAGGATTAGTTTTTTAACTTAAATGGTTTGATGCAATCGGTTTCCTCAAATAGTTTGAGTTACTTTAACTTTTGGGGTTTTACAGTGTAGTTTTATTTATTATTATACTTTATTTATTTAACACTTATTTATTTATTAGTAGTAATTACATGTTAATTAATGTTAACTAATACCACCTTATTTCAAGTGTTACCAGCATTTTTAAATATTTTTGTATAGACCATTTTGACAAAAGCAATGGTCCCAACATATATCCTGTTTAGCATTTTTAATTTCTAGAGCAGAGATGCCCAAACTAGGGCCTGTGGTTGGCCCTCGATAACCTTTGATTTGGCCCACCATCCCATCTGAGAAGAGAGGGAGAATGATGTGGATGGTTTAGAGATTGTCATTTCTATCATATTTTATGTAACTCTTTTTTATTTTATTTTCATTGTTAAGCTTTAAAAAAAGTTAACTGAAATTAAATGTTTCAATACAAATGGCTTAAATAATCATATTTAGTTTAAAATGTACATTCTGTCACCCAGTGGATAGAATTACAGACACTTTGGTGAGAGATTCAAGGCAAAAGCAGTTTCTGCTTGACTAGTGTATTCTGCACTGAACAACACCGTTATAAAGTTATACTGCATTAGTTAATACAATTCAAAGTAATGCTTTTAATCTATAAATATTATGAAATGAATTTGAAAACTACACATGGCAACTATAAAGTAATATAGTTTGATATATTTATTTTCAGCCCACGGCTCTCAAAGATATTTGGATTTTGGCTCTTCGTGTGAAAAAGTTTGTGCACCCCTGTTCTAGAGCTTCCGAGAATCCAAACGAGCCACATATTGATAAATAATGTTATGGCAGCTGTTTTAACATTAAGTTATGATTGAATTGACACTTGTTACAGTTATAGTTTAATAACAAGCAGGAAATGTTCATTGGCCAATGACATGACCACACTGAAAGGGTCTATACTCTGTATATTTTGTATAAATATATTGAATACTCTAGTGTACATGGCTATTTAATATTCATTAGATATTCATTTGCAGTTGTTTTTTTTGTTGAATTTAACATAATAATTAAATTCCAGCCATTAAAAATAACTATATATGTATCAGTGATAAAGATTTGCTTGGAAAATAAATAAACTCATCATTCATCATTAAGTATTTTCTAGTTTTAGCATAGCACTTTATATGACTTTTTACCTTACTTTATACTAGAGTAATATATTATTAGGGCATCTGTACTTTTACTCGAGTGCTTGATCTACATACTTTGTCACCGCTGGAATTCACAGCACTCATAATAACCAAAGTGTTCACAAGTCTGTAAAAAGCCGCCACTTCCCTGTTGAGTCATACGTACAGTAAATCCTCACGCGGGACGGCATGTGGTTCGGGGTGCGGATGGGGGCTCCACACGCACTGGAGGTGGGGTTAACCGGTCCAGCTGTGTTTCCCAATGTGCATTTCTGCAGCCGCCGGGAGATCAATGCCGAAGCGAGCCTGACAGATCTGTGTGCTGAGGTGTCTGAGCGAGCAGCCTGCTGTATATCATTAAAACTGCAGCGTCTCTCCATAACACGCTCTGTGACTAACCCAGATAGCAGGCAGACTCCCAAATCAAAGACATGTGGGCTGCACACACACACACACACACACACAAACACACATGCATTTTTACTGTCAACTCCGTCATTCCCACCCCATGTTGCTTGCTTCCACTGCAAGACATTTTCCTGACAATCCCAGTGAAATTCCATCATTTTCCCATCGTCTTCCTTCAGGCCTTTCTGCAGTCTTTCTGTCTCCGCTCTGCCCTTCACCTCTCGCCTTCCACTTCCGTTACTCGCAGAACAGTGTCTCCAACGCTTGTTTTGCTTCTCTTCTGCCATTTTGCATTTACTTTTCTCATGCTGCACCTGCTTCTCAGATGTTTCATGTCTGTAGATCTGTCGCTCTCGCTCTCCTCTTATTCATTCACTGTTTTCCAGATGTTTCCTCCATATCTCTGACACTATCATCACCATAGCTGTTTTTACAGGTCCAAAATAAACATATAAAATAAGTATAACAGATTAGTACTCTAAGGCTTACAGTAAACCTTTACCACCTGATGCAGAACTTGCTATTTTTGGACATTCACAACACATTTCTCATCTCCAGATTCCAGCAGTCCTTGTCTTAGTGTATGATTGTGGCTAAAAGGCTTGTGCTTCGACACTGGAGGTCATCTTCACCCCCTTCATTTCAAATGTGAAGTGCGCACATGATTTCGGTGATACAGAAAGACTGAGATTTCTGAGGACTCATTCTGTTGAAAAGTCTTTAGTGTCTGGGGTTTATTTCTTGAATATCTGGATGAACAAACCAGCCTTTCAACCTCTGTGGATTCTTCAGAGACTTCATTTATTTATTTTGCTTTAATTGTTTTGGAAAATATAAACAATTGCTTCAATATAATGTTAACATATATGTTCTATGTGAATTTATGTTTTGAGTTTTTAATGCAAATGCCACATCCATAACGCTGGAATTGCTCGTTTCCAGGTTTCTCAGTAGCGGAAGTCATCATATTTGGGTAAACTTAGTGCGCAGTGAATGGTACAATACAACAACCAATTTCTTTACAACCCTATTTGCTGAAATAATAAAAGCAAAACTCAACGATGGTGTTATTAAGACTTTCAATAAAAGGAATAAGATAAGTGTGAGACTGATAACGGCAGCCAGAGGAGAAAACAACGTCAAATTTAATGTCCTGTCTATGCATAGACAATGCATTAGAAATGCCTTGCATGAGTGATAATACGGTTTTTGTAATTAGATGCAAAGATGATATAATACATGCATACATACTTATAACGTACATGTGTTTTATCTAAATATTAAACACTTTAAAGGATTTAAGATCCTGATGACCATTAAACGCATCATAACAGTCTTGTGAAAAGGGTCCATGGGCCAAAACTTCTCTACTTCAACATAACTTTGTACTCCACTACGTTTATGAAAGCTGCTCCACATATGATTGTTTGATGCTGTGTGATCAAGAGCATCTTGTGCATTTGTTTTCTCCTCATTCGTTTAAAGACTGAGGCTCTGGACAGATTGTTTTGATTAGTGGCTGTTTTATGCGTGGTATGGGTGGCATCCTTTTCTCTTTCTGACTCTCTCTCTCTCTCTCTCTCGCTGGCGCCGAAGCTCTTTGTGTGTGGTTGTGTAACTGGAGGATCATCACAGAGTTCAAGAGCTCTCCTGAGCTTTAGCCAGGTTGTCTTCTCCTTCACTTCACACACACACACACACACACCGTCTGCTCGGCTCCAGCGCTTTCCTTGTCTTCTCTCACCTCTGTTTCTTCCCTGCTCTCTGTCAGATGTGGAGCTGGTTTACATAATCAGATCCAAACCTTAAAGGGATAGTTTACCCAGAAATGAAAATTCATTCTGCTATGTGTTTTACCGTGGAACACAGAAAAAGACATTTAGCAAAATGTTCAAGCTGCTCTTTCTGTAAAAGTGAAAGGTCAATAAGCTCCAGAATTCAGTAAAAGTGTGTTTTGACATTAGTAGACAAAATCATGTCTCATAAAATCATAAATCATATTAAATCTCTGTAATACCAAAAGGAGCTTATATACGCAGTCTGAACTGGTCAATGATGATTCCATATTATATGAAGCCATGCTAAGATGTTAAAAGAATTTCAAATATCCTGCAAGTCATAAACAAAATGTACTACAATTTCATGGTCATTTTGGCAATATTACAACTGGACAGTCAATATTTACCATCTACTTTTTGGAACACAAAAGGAGATGTTTTTTAGAATGTTCATGCTGCTCTATTTGTAAAAAAAATCACTAAAAAGATGTTTAAATGCAACACAGGCTCATTCTGAGAACGTAGTCCCAAGTACGTTTCTGGAGGCCGCGGAATACGTCCCGTCAGGTACGTTTTTTCTGCACTTTTTGCTTTGGCGAGTCCACGAGAGGCCGCTGCGGACGCTTTTTGAGATCTCAAGTGTCTCTCGCGAGCGCCGTTCGCGCCTGCCGTTCTCGCGTAAACCCACCAGAGGCCGCTGTCGGCTGACCGTTTTTGGCTGACTGAACGACTGACTGACCATCCGATCGGACTGACCCACCCTCCCCCTTCCCTAAACACAACCAAAATTTTATCGATCGACCCACCCACCCACCCACCCGCTTCCCTAAACCCAACTAACGGCTTTCAAAAAAAGCAATCCAGAACAAAACGAAACAAAACCCCCTCGTCTCATTTTTACCACATTTTCAGACTTCACCGTGTTCTCACCCTGTTGTTAACTGGTTTACTTCGTTACGTGGATTTTGTGTTTGTCTTACCTGCTTTCTGGAACCGCTCCTCGCCGGACTCGAACCCCGGCGTCGTCGTGGTGGTCAGCTCCTCTCTGTGGCTCGAGTCCGCCGACGAACACGGCGAGCTAACGGGACAAACTGGTTGCAGCGGTAAAGTCGTCCACACGAAGCGGTCGGCCGGCGAGCGCGAGAAGAAAAGGCGTCACACCGCCCTGTAGCGTTCGTTTTAAAAAAACGAAACGCAGCCATACGTACCCCTGACCACGTAATGTGCGGTCTCCAGAAACGTACTCAGGACTACGTTCTCACAATGAGCCTGGGTTGTTTAAATGGGGTAGTTCAGCCAAAACTGAAAATGCTGTCTTAATTTACACAGAAAATCCTTTTTATGTTTGAACACAAAAGAAGATATTTTGAAGAATGCTGAAAACCTGTAACCATTGACTTACATAGTATTTACTTTTCCTACTGGATGCCAGTGGTCACAGGTTTTCAGCTTTCTTCCAAATATCTATTTTTTATGTTTAACAGAAGAAAGAATCGGTTATGAACAAGTGAAAAGTAAATAAACAGTGAATACATTTTCATGTTTGGGTAAACTATCCCTTTAAGTCGCAGACAATATCATGGGATCACTTATTGTGACATCCAACAACAAAAATGCTGATTTGAGCAGTCTGAATATGCGCATTTGGTCTTGAAACTAGATTTTTTTTTTTTCAATATATAGACATAATCTAATATAAATATTGTAATATAAATATTTCATTGTGCTCTTATGGTCATTTTGTCATTACTGGGGCTTGACATTTCCTGATCACCAAGCAGTTTCGGCTTTTCTTCTCATACACTCATACACTTCAAGGTTTAATGTATGTTCACAGTGCTCTTTCAGCTAAATGAATGATGACTGAACACCAAAAATCCCTTAAAATATAGTATAATATATATATATATATA
>CAIGQQ010026262.1:11410-22044 GCA_903798035.1 Danio albolineatus | reverse complement strand
TTATTATTATTATTATTATTATTATTATTATTATTATTATTATTATTATTATTATTATATTAAATACACTGGCCATACAGGATATTTGTCTAGTTATTAGCACTGATTAAAAATAAAATAAAATAAAAAGCTGTGTATTAAGCTAGAGCTATTATATTAAGTATTAATAATATTAAAGTAATATGTAAGTATTATATTAAGCTCTGTATTAAGCTATTTATTTATTTATTTATTTAATAGTTTTATGCAATTTTTTTTGTAAGATTCAAGAAATTTATTTGTAAGAAATAACCCCATAACCTGAAAAATAAATGGTTGAGTGAATAATAATACATTAATAATAACAACTGTTATTATTATTATTATTATTATTATTATTATTATTATTCATTCATTTATTCATTTTCTTTTCGGCTTAGTCCCTTTATTAATCCGGGGTCGCCACAGCGGAATCAACCGCCAACTTATCCAGCATATTTTTTACGCAGCGGATGCCCTTCCAGCCGCAACCCATCTCTGGAAAACATCCATACACACACATTCACACTCATACACTACGGACAATTTAGCCTACCCAATTCACCTATACCACATGTCTTTGGACTTGTGGGGGAAACCGGAGCACCCGGAGGAAACCCACGCAACCACGGGGAGAACATGCAAACTCCACACAGAAATGCCTACTGAGCATAACTATTATTATTATCGTTATATTAAATACACTGGCCGTTAAATAACAGAAATTTACTGTAAAATAACAAATATTAAATATAATATTAAACATAACATAGAACCAGTCATTTAATATATGTTATTCTACAGTAAATTTCTATAATTTAATGGCTGCTATTTTGCGGTTTATTTCAAGCATCCCAGCTGCCGGACATAAACTGTAAAATTACAGATTTTTTTTACAGTGTAGAATCAGTTATTATTGATGGTCAATCCTTAACAAATGTTTCTATACTGTTTTTCTAAATCAAATTCATAATTAAAATAAAATAATAATAAAACACAGGACAAAAATGTAGACTGCAATTGTGTATATATATAAATATATATTTCTTTTTAAATGGTACCTTGTTCATTATGTCTTTATTTCTTTCTTTCAAAAGTCTTATTTTCGTGTTTAACAGAATGAAGACACTCATAAGGGTTTGGAACCACTTGAATGTGAGTTAATAGTGATTTGGAGTGAACTATCTCTTTAAAGTGCCTGCTATCAGTGGTGCACCTGTCCATTGACTTGAATGGCTGCGAGTTAATCAGTGTTTTGGCAGATAAAGGGTCCGGGCAGTGGCCACTGAAAGCAGGTTTGGGTAAAGTTATCTGATGTGCAGGAAAACAGGTCTTTCTGTGCCTCAGCAGCTGCCAGGGTCATTCAGCAGCACCTGGAGAACACAGTGAGGACAAACCATCTGGTCAACTGACCTGTACAATAGTATATATATGTATGTATGTACAGTACAATAAAAAAATAAAATAATAAAATAATAATAATAATAAATATATATATGTATATATATGTATGTATAGCTGTGAGACTATTATATTACAAACATATATTTACTTTCAACCTAAAAATGTACTTTAGGGTCAGAGTAATACATTTCAAATTTTACAATAAATAATGAAGTATTCAATATTTAGAATTTTTTTTGTTTTTGTTTTTTTGCACTCCAAAATCTTTGGGAGAAACATATATTGAGTACATAATGTACAACAAATATAGCTGTGTTTTTTTCTGTTGGCAGTCAAGATATCTGATATAATATGGTTTTAAATATATTTTTCTTGGTATTTTTTTTTCTGTTGGCAGTCAATATAATATATTTATATGATATAATATGGTGTTAAATGCATTTTTTATTAATCCTTAAAGAATATAGAAAATATAGCTATTGTATAGTTAAATAATCATCTTTTTATACTAATATATTTTCTAATTGCCTACATATATTTTTAGATACTTGTTTTATTTCTGTTACAAAATCCTTTAACGCACGGCGAGCCATTGATTATCCTGCTTGTTCCATGGTCTGTTGCCAAGGTAGGCCTATATTTAAACTAGTTTTTCTCTTTACTGGGCAACATTTGTCCGAATTTTTGTCCGTTTTTACATGTTAGACTTTCTAGTCCCTCCACTGAATCAGCTGTGACAGACTGACAGGCAGAGAGAGAGAGAGAGAGAGAGAGAGAGAGTTCTGTAGGAGCATCCTCAGGGTACAGAGGAACACACCCAACAATGCATGCAGGGCAGAATTAGGACAGTATCCTCTACTCATGCGCACTGAGAAACGAGCCGTCAAATTTTGGAAACACATTAAAATGAGTGACCCCAACTCTTATCATTTTAAAGCCCTCAAAAACCAAGAAATGGACATTGAAAAAAGCCCCCTGATTCAGATGGTCCTGAAGCTCCAAACACAACCCAACTCAACGAATATGACTAACAGCAGGCAGCATCAGGACATGGACATGCTCATCCACAGAATAAAGCCCAATCAAATGATAAACGCACGCAAAGAAGAGTATCTGATTTACTGGAGTGAAAAAGCAGGAAAACAGAGTAAACTTCAGTGTTATTTAGACCTAAACAGAGATTATACCACAGCAGCATATCTGAGTGCAGTAAAGGACAGTAAATTAAGAACAACAATGACCAAGTACAGACTGAGTGCTCACAGTCTGACTGTAGAGACGGGCCGATACAGGCAGAACTGGCAACCCAAAGAAAGCCGCATCTGCCCACACTGTGCCCTGGCAGAGGTGGAGACGGAGGAACACTTCCTCACCCGCTGCACAAACTATGAGCACATCCGAGAATCATTCTATCCCAAACTACTGAGCATTTACCCACAATTCACAGAGCTAGACAATAAAACACAGCTTCAATATTTACTGGGGGAAAAAACTGACTGTATCCTTCTAGCGGCACAATACATTAATGCCTGTCACAAAAAGAGAGAGGAGACCAATAAAAACATCAGTTATGCGCTTGCAAAAACACAAACACACATCTAAATGATTATAATTGAATCATTGTAAATATCCTGATTATTACTGTTTAAATAATTTAATACTGCTTTATTCTACAATGTTGATTGTTAAATGTACAGTGTTTTCTGATCTATTACTATTTTTATTGATATAAATGAATAATATGATATATATGAATGATATAATATATTGAATAATAATCTGATATATTAAATAATAATATGATATATTGAATAATAATATGATATATTGGATAATAATATGTGTATATATCTTTTTTTTTTTTTTACTTCTACTATTTACTGTGTTTACTGTGTTTTTTTTTAATTACATATGTTCTTTTATTTTTATGTAAACTTTAAAACTGCTTTGGCAATACATTTGTAATAATTGTCATGCCAATAAAGCAACTATTGAATTGAATTGAATTGAATTGAATTGAGAGAGAGAGAGAGAGAGAGAGAGAGAGAGAGGGAGGGAGGATCTGTATGTATATCTCTTAACATTAATACTGTGAAAGCTGGGCTACGATATACATTTCATAATGAACATGCAATATTAATACTATTATACTTATAAAATGAACCTTATCAATTAAATACGTTTTAGGAATACGTATTATGAGTATTTCAGAAATCTCTGCAGTTAAATTTGTAAGGAAATTTTGGAAAAGAAATTCCAAAATCAGTGTAATATTACATTATTTACGCTCATAGATTAATTATGAAACTTATCTTTGTGATCTGCCAAAAAATACACCTGAGAAAAAAATAATAGGCTCAAATGTCCAAAGACTGACCGTTAGATACACCAAAGATTAATTATATATCCCGTTTTATCAACAGAGATGCACGAGATTAGATCCAGCGGCGTAGAACTGGAGATTCTCTGGCCGACATAAAGCTTCCCTCGGGGGGAGCCGTTCGCGGAGCTGCCGCTGACCGCCTTGAGCTTCCAACATTTTTAAAGACACGCTATCCATACTCATAAACTGCCGATTTGACTTTTATTGACTAGTATTTTCCTAATTTTGCGCATTTCCCGTCCGCCATTAATAGCCCTCATCGGTTTCATGCGCAGCACATGCGAGTTGCTATTGTAACTGTTAAGCGTTTTGTAAATATATATTTTTATAAATCTATTTTTATTCTAATTTATTTTATAAATACCTAAATATATTTTTAAATACTATTGTATTTTTTATTTTACAAATATACATACATATTTTTAAGATGCCCCTGAAAGTGTATTTGATAAAACCAAAAAAGTAAATATATATTTTAATATCTATTTTAGCAAATCCATTTTTGTATATTTTATAAATATATATTTTTTTCAGTATGTATGGGTCAATGTGTATTGGTAAGCAGTGTTTCCCAGCTCACTAAAGATTTACAGTCTTCAAAAGTGGGCCATAAAATGCCAGTCTCTGTCTAACATGTGCACTGGAGCTTCCTCTGCTCTCTGACTCTTGGTCCATATCTTATGTTTTCTTTAATCCCCTCAGGACGCCATATTAAAAAATCCCATAATCGCATGGCCAGCATGCAGCGTTTATGGCATGTCATCTCAAGCACAACAGACTCGGACTGCAAACCAAACCAGAAAAAATCTCTAAAAGCAATCATTGTGATAAATAAATCTTAAATACTGTTTCAGATGGCTCTGTCCATGTTATACTGTACATCCAGAGCGGTGCATGTAATACTTAAGTACATTGTATTGCATTCAGTCAAATGTAAGAACAATATGTGCTGTATAAATACATGTGAAGAGGATATAACATGATTTTGATTGTTTTTTTTCTAATGCAAGAGTTTAATCAAGAGTATAAACCTCCATCTACAGTATAGTCTACTTTGATTACTTTTATAATCAGCAAAAGTAGGTCATTCATAACGATATTACGGCACTAGTGAGGGTGTTATGAACATTCAGATATATTCAATATATTACTGTAAAAATGCCAAATAATATTCTTACTTCTATATTCTTGCTTGAACTACAATGCATAATCTTTTGGGATTATTTGACAATATATATAACAATATTATTTATACATTATATATAATGTATATATAATATTATATAACAATAATGCATAACAATTATATAATTTTCAATTATATTATATTATTTTCAGCTCCAGGAATACTGGAATACAAACACAAATCCAGCCATTATTTTAGTATTTTAATGTTGCAGTCAACAAAAACAAATGCATAAAATAAAAAATAGTAAATAAATAAACAAATAAACAAATAAATAAATTAATTAATTGATTAATTCATTTTCTTTTTGGCGTAATCCCTTTATTAATCTGGGGTTGCCACAGTGGAATGAACCGCCAACTTATCCAGCATATGTTTTACGCAGTGGATGCCCTTCCAATAAATAAGTAAATAAATAAATAAATACAAATTCAAGTAGTATTTTGAATCAAGAGACTTAGTGAACACAATGCGAAACTAGTTAATTTATAACTATTATTTTAAATAAAAAATATTTATTTATAGCTTAAATCTATCTTATTATTATTATTATTATTATGTTACTTAATTAAAATAAAGCTAAAAAGTAGTCTATTTTAATGGTGGTCAACAAAAATAAATACATTAATTGATCAATTATTTAATTAATTAATTAATTTTTCTATTCAAGTAATATTTTGAATCAAGTGAGTGAACTGAGTGAACATAATGTAAAACTAGTTAATATAACAATTATTTTAAATAAAAATATTTATAGTTCAATTATGTATTATTATCATTATTATTATTATTATATATTATTATTATTATTATTATTATTATTATTATTTTTTTTTTTATTTATTTTAGTTTATCGAAACAAAGCTAAAAGATTATATATTTAAATATCGGTCAACAAAAATAAACAAACAAACAAATTAATTAATTAATTAATTAAATAGAAATTAAATAAATGAATAAAAAATAAGTAATATTTTAAATCAAGAGACTGAGTGAACATAATGTGAAGCTAGTTCATATATAACAATTATATCAAAACAACTCTAAAATGTAATATTGCTAAATTTTATTAGAGTAAACCTCTCATAATCTATTGTTTTGTTTTGGTAAAATAGCCGGTTTCTATTTGCATATATTGAATTTTATATATGTATTTTTAAGTATATCCCCCACCCATTCCTGTGAAATTAAATTTTGCTAAAGCAGAATTTTCAATGGCCATATTTTTTAGGTTCTTTGATGAATTGAAAGCTCATGAAATATTATTTTAAATAAATCCTGTATTCATAAGAAACTGCAAAATATTTATAGCAAAAACATTATTTTTTATATATTCTTTTTACAATTTTTTCATTCATGACTATTATATTTAATACATTCATTCATTCATTCATTTTCTTTTCGGCTTAGTCCCTTTATTAATCCGGGGTCGCCACAGCGGAATGAACCGCCAACTTATCCGGCATTTGTTTTACGCAGCGGATGCCCTTCCAGCCACAACCCATCTCTGGGAAACACATTCATACATTCTCATTCACACACATACACTATGGACAATTTAGCTTACCCAATTCACCTGGACCGCATGTCTTTGGACTGTGGGGGAAACCGGAGCACCCGGAGGAAACCCACGCAACCACGGGGAGAACATGCAAACTCCACACAGAAATGCCAACTGGCCCAACCGGGACCTGCCCCAACCGGGGATCGAACCAGCGACCTTCTTGCTGTGAGGCGAACGTGCTACTCACGCGCCACCGTGGCGCTATATTTAATACATTCTTGCTAATTTAAATAAAAAATTAATTATTTCAATAAAGTGTGAGGAAGGATAAACATCAGAAAACTATGCAGGCATTTACTCCTTGTGTGTTTTGACTATTCATTTAGATGACGAGAGTTTCATTAGTTTTGGGTGCCCAAAAATGCAAATTGCAAATATTTGTCTCCAAATTGCAAATATTTGAGAACATTACTGCGATTTCTATCTCTGTATAATCAAATTTTGTGAAATTAGTGATGTCATCTACAAATATGTAATATAAGTACTAGACAAATGTTGTGGACAACATTGCTAACTATCCTGGCCTGGCATGCATAATACAATATCACTTGACAATGCTGATGATTTAACATGAAACTTTTTTTTTTTTTAATTCCAAAAAAGAAACAATAAATACCTTCTGTTACATGCAAAAACAATCTACCTCTGTTACGTTACATTTTGTTGTTAGACACATGATTGTGAAAGATCTTGAGGTGTAAATCAGACCCGCGGTTCCCTGAAGTGCTCGGTCACAGGGACAGTTATTTATGTCTGTGAGCTAAAGAACAACTGCTGATCTGCTGTCTGTTCTCCCCTGTCGTGTGTTTTACCATCACACAAGGGCATGCAGGGTTTTTTTCTGTTTCTGCTTGGTTTCACAAGTTTACGAATGAGTGCCAGAGTCTCTCAGCAGGTGAGACAGCAGCTGTTTCGCACCTCGCTCTGCCAAAAAACACATCGAAAACACACATATGCACTAGGACACACATACTGTAAATCTAACCTTCAGGAAACAACATACAAGCCTGAGTCAAGATATCTAAGACAATATTTAAAGGTGATAATTTACAGCTGAGAGAATTACAAGTGTAAAAATACAACCCAGGCTGCAAGTTTCAGGTACGTTTTGTTACATGTTTCAGGTGAGAAATCCACTACAGGGCGCTGTCTACATTTTTGCAAGTTTGAAATAACTTGGGCTGCATTTACACTGCAGATCTTGATGGTCGATTCTGATTTTGTGACTGTATCTAATTTATTTGAGGACCCACTTACATTACATCATCTTTTAAAAGTGACTCATATCCGATGTCACTGTGCATGGCAAAGACGCAAAGACCCAGAAAAAAAAGAGTGGGCGCTGACTGACAGCTGTGATTTAAAAAGAATATCATTTTCTCCATTCCTGTAACTAATCTGTTTGTCAAGTTTATTTATAAACTAGTTTCGAGAGAATCACTTGGGTGCCACGGTGGCATAGTGGGTAGCACGATCACCTCACAGCAAGAAGGTTGCTGGTTCGAGCCTCGGCTGGGTCAGTTGGCATTTCTGTGTAGAGTTTGCATGTTCTCCCTGTGGTTGCGTGGGTTTCCTCCAGGTGCTCTAGTTAGACATGTGGTACAGGTAATTTTGGGTAGGCTAAATTGTCCGTAGTGTATGTGTGTGAATGAGTATGTATGGATGTTTCCCAAAGATGGGTTGCAGCTGGAAGGGCATCGGCTATGTAAAACATGTGCTGGATAAGTTGGCGGTTGATTCCGCTGTGGTGACCCCAGGTTAATAAAGGGACGAACCTGAAAAGAAAATGAATGAATGAATGAGAGGATCACGTGCTTATGATAGACCACGGCTTGTCCCGCTTTAGCTTTAGTAGCATGATTCACCAATCAGACCATTTCTCTGTCACTATAAATAACCGTTTCATACCTCAGTTATCTTCACCTTGAAGAATCCCCCCTTCCACCCCTACTCCTATTCCCTTTTCCTAGATAGGGCAGCACGTGGTTAGCACTGTTGCCTCACAGCAAGAATATCACTGGTTCAAGTCATTACCAACCCAGTTGACATTTCTGTGTGGAGTTTACATGTTCTCCCTGTGCTCGTGTGGGTTTCTCCCAGGTTTCCCGGTTTCCTCCCACTGTCCATGCGACTTAAGTTAATTGACTAAACCAAAACACCACAGATGACCTCTTCGACAGCAGTATATCTCTCCATAGCAATCCCTAATTTGTCTTTAGCCATAAAAAGCAGGGGAGCTCTCGAGATCTACCTGAGCTTAAACTCCCCTCTCACCGTGCCATTGGGAGGGAGTCCTGGGCTTGAGGATCTCATGAGCTCAGGGCTCACTCCCTGGACAGCATGTCCATGGCATGATTGAGGCACGTGAATTATGCAACAGTTTTATATTAGTTCATATTGCTTGCATGGCAGATGTCTGCAGTGTAAGCAGGTAGATCAGATTTTCACCTGTCAAGCATCAATAAAAACTTTAACAAATGCAAAATCAAATTATCAAATTATCAAATTATCAAATCCATTTCAGAACAGATATCAGCAGTCCCAAACCTTGTCTCAAACCTTAAATCACATAGAAAACAAAAGCTTGACCTAAAGGACAACACATACAAAGAGAAGATGCCAACAGAGGACTTCTAAAGGTGTCTATTATCCTGGACCAGGCCTTATCCTGAGCAGATGCTGTGTCAGTTATGGAGGAGTAGAG
This sequence comes from Danio albolineatus, assembly GCA_903798035.1. Taxonomy (NCBI): domain Eukaryota; kingdom Metazoa; phylum Chordata; class Actinopteri; order Cypriniformes; family Danionidae; genus Danio; species Danio albolineatus. Next base: position 12,785 of record CAIGQQ010026262.1, on the reverse strand, counting down.
AGCATGAGACTGATTCTTGAAAGACCCCAGTGACAGATGAGTTTCCACATTGATCGCATGGGCAGCCTGAACTGCTGCCGGTGACCTACTCACACCTGCAGCTTCTCCACAATGGACGTCCAGCATTCTCCAGCCTCCGGTGCCTAGACTGCAGCTCTGCACAAGAAGTTTGCCACAGGAGAAATGGTTGTGCACAACTGAGCCTGGTTTCTCTGTGTTTTTTTTCTTCCCTTTCGTCAGTTGGTAAAGTTTGTTCCTCGCCACTGGCTTGCTTGGTTTGGAACTTGTAGACCTGCACATTGATGGATTGCTCTTCAGTGTTTGGACTTTCAGCAGTGAAATTTAAACCACACTGAACTGAACAGTACTTCAACTCTGAAAACTGGACTAACACCGTTAGTTTACTAGAACTATTATGTTAAGCTGCGTTAACACAATCTACATTGTAAAGGAGCTATAGAAATAAAAAAGATGAACTATGGCACACTATGTAAAAAAGAAACTATCAAATCTTGCATCTAAATTCCCATTTGTCATTTATAAATCCCCACGACACTCTTCCTGTTTGTCAAGCAAATCATGTCAATATCAGGAAAACAATGTGTAATCTGAATGTGCCTTAAAAAAAACATGCACCTTAGCATGTTCATCAGCCAAAAAAAATGTAGATATTTGTTTCATACTGACTGATCAGCATTCCCGATAAAAACAGTCATCAGTGCTGTACTGTGGCTGCGTCCCGGGCTGAAAGGGTTCACTGGAGGGCAGGCACTGTCACCGCTGTTCAGTCTGTGTGTTTATCAGGGCTACGAGAGCATGACAGATTGTATGCTTCATTAGGGTTTCAACCGCAGCTTCGAGTGGCAGGTGGCTGTGTGTGCCTTCCTGCCCGCTCTCTCATTCACACATACGTGACAGTACGCATATGCAGTCCGTCTCTATTTCTGACTCTCTCTCTCTCTCTCTCTGTCTCTCCTGTCACCTGTGCGGCTCATTAGCAGGAGGTCTTTTGTTTTCCTCCAGAGCTGCTGCTGCGGCTGAGAGCTCTGCCATTCTCTGGCTGCCAAACTGTGTCATCCTCAGATAACCTACACGCTCCCATTCCTGCTCATTTTGTACAGTGGTCATGTTCCCTCGCACCTTTGATTGAAACTTCACATACGTTCAGAGAGGTGTGAACTAAGAGTGCCATCCATGTTGTTGATAATAATAGGTGGGTGAGATTAACTTAACACCTTGAAATGAAGAATGGAATACAAGCAATTTGATCAATTTGATTGAAAACCTAGTAAAAATTGGTAGGGGATGGATGGATGGGTCGGTGACGGATAGATGGATGGATGGATGGATGGATGGATGGATGGATGGATGGATG
>CAIGQQ010026259.1:0-11391 GCA_903798035.1 Danio albolineatus | reverse complement strand
ATTATTATTATTATTATTATTATTATTATTATTATTATTATTATTATCAGGCTATTTTCTGTAGGCTACCAGTCCCTATAACCAATTCCGTGTTTTTCGGGTTGTTGTTTTTTTCGGTTAAAGCTCAATCCACATTAACACAACAATGGCCAAACATTTGGTGTGAGATGGGGGAAGGGGGTCTCCAGTATTATTCACAAACCTGGAGAGACAAAATCTCGGTTAGGCTACAAATCTTTTACCTACATTTACCTTCTTATGTTTCTATGCTCTGCAACTTCTGGAATGAACTATGTTAATTCAAATATCTATATTAGGCTATAGGCCTATTAGAAAAAAAGCTTGAAAAAAGCTTTTCTAAGAAAATTATAGTGAAAGACTACATTGATTATTGAAAATCTATCATTTTATCAACCTACCCATTCAATGCCACATTTTCTTTGCAAATCGATGTTGGTGTCATGAAATATGGTTTGCACTCGTCAGAATTATAATTTTTTTTACGTCAAAAACACAAAACATAACTGAAGTGCTGCTTGCTGATCCGAGCTACAACAGCAGAGAATTCCGCGCGGTCCTAAAGCCTTCACCCGACAGTTATTTTCAAATATGCACAATGCAAACCAAACAGACATGCCAGTGTCATGGCATAACAAACAGCAGGGTTTCTGCAGATATCATAATGTCAGACTTAAGACTTTTTAAAACCATTAAGTATTAAATTTAAGACCTACATTACAATATTAGAAATGAAAAATCACAAAATTTGTGGTAAAATAAAATTATTTAAATTGAACAGTAATATTAAAACTCATCCCTCAGGGTTTTCCAAACTTTAACAAAACACTTTCCTCCTTTCCATGGCTGTTGCAATTTCTAGCCAAGAATTACTGGTAATCTGGTTATCTCTATGATGATCACGCATGGTCGGATCGTTAAGATGTCTGTACAGTCGTACCTGTTTCAGACAAAATCTTTTCAAACTGTTTTATATTCAACTCAAATTAAACGCGGCGCCGAAATTACGTTGCACGCACCCAAAGCTAACCTCCGCAAACACAGCGACGACGTCACATTCGCGCGCGCACTGGGCTCAGTAACAGAAAGCTGATTGGCTATTGCATGTTGGTCTCATTTGTAGTTGTAATACCCCAAATTACAGTAGGAGTAGTGAAACAAAGAACTACAACACCACCAAAACCAAGCAACAACAAAAAATAATTTAAATGAGCATTAGATGTAGCGTTACACGGACATCGGGAAAATAAGACCTGTGCAAAAATATTTTAAGACCTAGAACAGCGAGTTTAGGACTTTTTAAGGCCTAAAATCTAGATTTTTAAATCTTAGACTTTTTAAGACCCCGCGGAAAGCCTGCCAGACGGCACAGCAGGTTTTATCCACTTATTTTATGCGCTTTTTGGATATGCACATAAAAAACGGTTGTTGGAAACGCCGTGATGCGCATATATTTTGAAAATGTGTGTGAATGGACAAGCCAGCGGGCTGAGCACATTGTAATACATCTAAAGTGTTGTTTTGGTCATTCTAAAACGCCTTAACCATTTCAGTATTAGTGTTATTATAATATTAATTATCTCCAGAATTGTCAGCGTCTGCACTCCGTGTCTCACGCCTTCAAACGACACCACACGTTCACTGCGTGTCAGGGTTGCCTTCTGAGTTGCAAGTCATTTATTAAATTAATATATTCACGCAACTTCTCCTTTACTTTTGACATTTGGCTCCAGTTAATCAGAAAGTGGCGATTTTGTTCTCTTCGACTTGTTGGACGGAAACGCTGCTTTATTCGCACGTCTTTTATGCGATATTCCAGTTTTGGGCATACATTTAATTAGCATTTTTAGATGATAACAGTCATTCACACTGCATCAGCACAGCTGCCCCTTTTCTTCCCTATGTACCTGTAGGTGAACAGCTCCTCCGGGCGTGGACATGGGCACTCATCCTCTGCTATTTTCTTCCTCATTTCTGCGTTCTTCAGATTCATTATTGCTGTCTTGAATCCATATGTCAACCGATAACTTTGTGACTGTATGATGACGGTCAGCTCACGTAAATCTGCAGAAGCCTGAACTTGTTTTTCAGTTTAAATAATGTACCAGGCTTTTCAAATAACGTAAATGAATCTTCATTTCATTTAGCTAACACATTTACAATAATGATAATATTTGTTAATAGGCGATTGTTAAAACATCTTGGTTCACCGCAAATCTTTTTAAATGCATTAAAAACCAAGCGCATATCTTAGCTTACTTTAAGCTTTACCCTAAGTTCTCACTCTGTCTGTATAAACATACATGCTGTATTTTAATATAGGTATTTTTTCTGGATGAGTAAGCTCTAACTTTTGACAACCTTTTCTTTTTTTACGCGGTTATGCGCGTATTATATTTCACACGCAAAATGCAAAGTAACTAAGATTGAAATCACAATACAAAACATACTGAGCCATTACAAGTAAAAAAAGTATATTTGATAGACGGCGTCAAACATGCTCCGGACAGACTTAAAACATTAATATTTCCATAGGCTATATGACACTTAATAGGTAGGCCTAATGCCCCTTTATTTAAGATAATAATTTCAGGATGTTGCACATTATTCGCTAATAAAAAAATATAGGCAGTAATAAATATAGGCTATAGTTTAGTCTGTATTTCGTTGCGCTCAGCAGCTATAATAAAATTTCGTTTTTACATTTACCACCTCATATAAAAATATGAACACTTGTTTAAGAACATACACATTTTTGCTGTTTTAAGCTGCTTAAGGTAGGTTAGTTTATTTTTATGTTTTATTTTTTATGTTAAAACGTAAGTGAAAAAGCTTATTGGGTAACTGTCTTAGTCACTTTAAAATATTAAACACTGTACATCTCTCTATTTTTAGGCTAAAACACTGCTTTATATATTTATTTATTTAGGCCTATTTGTATGTGTGTTTGTATCTACTTTAATTTTAGTTGTCGTTTATTTTAGTGGTCTTTTATTTCTTTAATTTTAACTTTTCCAAAATGAATCTTCATTTCATTTAACACATTTACAATAATGATAAAGCTGTTAAGAAGTTTTTAATGATTAATGAAGCAATTATAATGTTTTGTCCTAGCCGCGATACCGAGAGAAAAAGTAAATAATATATTAATTAATATGAACTACTCAGGCACGCGCATTGAACCGCCAGTGACAGAAACAGAAATGAATTAAAATAATATAGCCCCCTTTACAGGCCTATAAAATAGCAGACAGACTGTTTTGATGAGCTGTTTTATTTTTTTATACCTCAAATGTATTTTAATATAATTTTGATGAATTAGCTTTAACTTTTGACTGCCTTTTTCCTTTTTTTTATGCTGTTATGCCACATTACATCACTGGTAATGTCTTTAAGTAAATAGACATTTAGGCCTATTTAATTATTCAATTAATATTTATTTAATCTCTCTATTTTAGGCTAAAACACTGCTTTATATATTTTTTTATTTAGGCCTATTTGTATATGTGTTTGGATCTACTTTCATTTTAGTTGGCGTTTAGTTTAGTGGTCTTTTATTTCTTTAATTTTACCTTTTCCAAAATGAATCTTCATTTCATTTAACACATTTACAATAATGATAAAGCTGTTAAGAAGTTTTTAATGTTTAATGAAGCAATTATAATGTTTTGTCCTATTATTTCATCTTCAGAAGTAGCGGAGTATTTACAGCCACTGTATATTTCTGCCCGGTCGCATCCCGTCCCCTTGTGCCCCCTGGCGGCAAAGTCGCAAACTGCGGTCATCCCTTAAAATATGTTATCCCGCGGCGGCGGTAATTGCCACGGCGGTAATGTCCATATTAAAGTAGTACCTACTGTATAATACTCAAAAGCAAAGCATTTATAAAGTGTATACTAGCATGTCTTGGAATGGATCTAATCCTTCACAAAAGTCAGCTTCGTCTTTACTGGCAATAGAATCTGGAGCAGATGATGAGTCGGAGAATTCCTTGTCGTTTGACGCGGTTAATAACTCCAAAACATCGGACTATTTTTTTGTTTATTGTGCGGTCACGACTCCATGCCAGTGTGTGTGTGTGTGTGTGTGTGTGTGTGTGTGTGTGTGTGTGTGTGGTATTGTGCCTGTATGTGTAAATGTGGATGTGTGTGTTGTGTGCATGTGTGTGAAAAAAATTATGACGTTCCGACACGGATAAAGAGAAACTGCGACGAGCATATTGAAATTTTTGTGCAATATTATTCCCTGAAAGTCAGTCCAATACATACATATGCAGACATGCAAAGGTCATCAGACTGTTCTGCCATTATGCCTCCTCTTTGTGTGGTTTCATATAAGAAAGAATATACAGATGTATATTAAATACTGTACACCCTTTTACGTAATGAGCTGTTCATCTTCTGATATTTCAATTGCATCCACTCCCACATTAAAAAATACTATAGTAACTTATACTATAGTGTTTTTGAACCATATGCCTGTTATAAAAATAACCTATTTAAATTTCTATAGGCCTAGTTGATATGGTGTCACAACAACTATAAACATAACCAAATACTGAAAAAAACATGTTCAAAAACACTATAATATTTACTATAAGTTACTATAGTATTTTTCTTGAGGTCATTCGTCCGCGATAAAAAACGCGAACGCGATCTCCGCCACTGGTGACGTTTCCAGGCGGCAAAACAGCGAGATTCGGGAAGTGTCCGACTTCTGATGTATTTTTTGAGCCCTCCTCTTACTGCAGCCGCCTGCTCTCGTCTACATTGCAGTCAAGGTGAGGCGCACCTCAAACAAGCCTAATAACAACCTTTATAAAACACATTTGCAAAGGCGTGCAATGAATTAAAGTGTTTTTTTGTTGTAAACATTTTAGGCTATTTGTGTAAACTCATTAAAGAATGAAAACATTGCAACAGGAGACTGTTTTGGGCTAGATCTGAAAGTATAACGTCTCTGATTTCATATGCAAAAAAATTATCGCTCTACCTATATGCTTTCGGTTTTTATTGGCTTTCAAACAGAGGCACGCAAACCAGAGCGCGGGCACTCCCGTCGGTCTTAAAGGGTTAATATTAATAATATTTATTTAAATTATTAAAAATCTAGTTTAAAGAGAACTATTTTAAACACCTGCTTTAAATTTGTCTGCATGTCATCAGGAATCCGTAGCTTGCACCCAAACAACAGACATGCGAAGCGTGTGTATACAGTACGGCTGGGGAATGCGCTATTTAAAAAAAGCAAAGCATATAGCATATATAACCAACAAACCAACTTTTTTTCCATTTGGAAAATTTAAGTTATTATTAGATCTTATAAAAGATCCATTTTTAAATGTTTGCATGATGACTCCACACCAAGGCGTTCACTTAATAAACTATATCTATGCAAATGAATGCAATAGCCTACTATATGTAAAAAAAACAAAAAACGAAATAATTATATACCAGTATCCTGACACAATCCCGCCACTAACTACACTTGCATATATCTCAAAGCCTACTGAGCCACAAGATTTTTACCGAGGCACGTACTGCAGCCTAGTTGTCCTTTTTCGGCCCGCCGATTACCTTGGGTCAAAGAGGGTCAGCTGGAGCTTCTGGGCGGAAGGAAAGGAGTGGCGAGTCTGGTATAAAGATGGCGTGCCGCCACTAGTTTCCCAATTGCACACAATGCGCCAAAATAAATAAATACATACTTCATAAATAAATAAGGGAAAGCAAAACATAGCTGGTCAGTTTAAGATAGATTATTTCATAAAATACTTATAAAACACACATTAGGCTATAGGTCTTTTGCCTTATTTCTCGTGTCATAAACAGCCTATGAAAATCATTAAATGATCATTTAAAATCATTTTAAATATCGGATATAACAAAATCACACTAAATAAATAAACCATTAAAACAAACTAGCTAAAACTATTTTGGTATATACTATACAAATTAATTAAACCGTTTCAAGTCATTTTAAACTTTCATTTTACAAAATATTATTTATAAAGTATTGGGATACGATTAAATGAATCAAAATGTATAAATTGCATTATTTGTAAAAACAGGGTTTAATACATTTTCATTCACCAGCCAACGTGGTTACTAAATATTTAAGTCACGGCCATTCAGAACGTCTAACTAAAACAAAAATATCAGAAATACCCAGATTTTCAGTCACAGAATTAGATTTAGATATAACTAAATCTAAAACAGTTTCACTTTCAACTATATGAATCAATCACTTTTGCTGATTTCCCTCTGATTTCACATATCATTATAACAGGACATTGTTCTACACACTGGATAGCATTGCGCCTCGGACATCCCAGACCGGTCTTTCGCACACGGGTCGCGTCAATTTACTTGCGTTCTCAAGTTCATGGCGGCAGTGAAGCAGTTACTGTACCCTATAAGCAAAAGTTCACTTCAATAATGACACTCGAGTTTGAATTCGGTTATTTTAAAAAGCGCCAAAACACGTTGTTATTTAACATTTTAAACACTTACCTCAGCATGCGACCCGTTTGCACTTTGTTTTCAGGCTAGCGCTAGGGATTAATAAAAACATTACACAGCAAGAGTGTGATGAACACATCACAGACTTAATCTGTTTCGAACGATTACCCATATAGTTGCATATCTGCAGTAATGTTACATATATGTAGGCAAGATAAATTCACTTACCTGAACAGTAGTTGTCTGACAGACGTTTTCTCTCTTTAGCTTGTAAAAACACATTTCAACCGACGCTGCATCACGTGAACGTCACCCACCAACCAGAAAAGCTACTGTTACCGTGGAGATCGCGCCAAAAATTGATCATCCAGTTAGCTTTACGTATTTTCAAATATTAAAAAAAAAAGTAGACTAACAATTCTGGTCAAGTTTTTGACATGAGTTTTTGGTGCTTAAACTAAAAAGTATGGAAAACTTTTTACATGTGAATTCATTGTGATTATTATTATTATTATTATTACTATTATTATATATTTAAAATCAAATTATTTGTTAATGCATATTTGCACATTTAAAATGCATATTTGGTAATGCACATATGCACATTTAAAATGGTTATTTGTTCAGGTAAAATAGATTTTTTTATTATGTAATTTTGTGACCCTTTCTGAAAAATGAAGGTAACCATTGTCGGCCCAGATCCGGCCCACATCTGACTCACATGTATTTTATGTATTAGGTATATTTCTCTTTTTTGTTTTAACCTATAGCTTATTTCACTGACTCAAAACAATTATTAAAACAATTATTATTATTAGTAGTAGTAGTAGTATAAATCTTGCCTGGATATTGTGGATATCGCTACACTGATCTGGGCCACACACCTCCCATCCACAATTGGCCCAAATGTAGTTTGCCGTCATGCATCCAGTGCCAGGATTGCCATGCATGGCCCGCATTCGGCTGACATTATGCATGCCAGTGCCGGCAGTACGCCAGCAGTGCCACAACGAGGCCACATTTGGGCCAAGTCTGTTTGCTATGTGGGTTGTTACGCGAGTGACAGAAAAAAGGAAAGCACAGAAAGTCTAAGATAAAATAAAGTGTTTAAATCACAATCTTTAAATACTGACTTATGTTAAAATGTTAACAGAGATTTGTGATTATTAACAATTACAGCAGAGCAATTAAAAACATACTTTCCGTGGAGCGATCGGCTTGCTTTTTTAGATTTCAGTGTTCTCCTTCAAATTGATGTTATGTTTTTTGAAAACTGTTTAAATTAACTGCCCAGTTTTAGTGTGTTTCATGTGTTTTAATTTCGTTTCATTTTTTTTTTTTTTTTTTGCATGTGCGTGTGAAATAGTGACAACTTTAAATGATTAGCCGACTGGTTATGCACAGGCTACATTATTCAAGGGCATTTATTATGACATAATTTATCAGAAGATTGTGATATGCTACAATCATTAAAGCATTAATGAAACCCTTACGCTTTGCACTGACTGAAAATCATCCACCCGCACAGTTGAGCAGTAGACGGGCTCAAATAAAAAATGTAATTCGTATATTTTTGCTTGAAAAAAATATATTTTAAAAACGAATTTCATATAGTTTGTCTAAAGTTTAATAAGTTTTGTTGGTCAGTTATTTTCAGTTCAATTTTTGTGCAGTGGCGCCTGTAGTAGTAATTTTAAAAGGAAAAGTAATATGCACAATAATATTTCGTTATCATTATTGTCATTATTGTTATATAATTATACATATTATCATTATTGGTCGCCATCATTATTGCAAATGTTAGGCTATCATTTGTAAAAACGCCACCACAAGCCATTAGGTTAGGCCTACCCATTTTATTTATTTATTTAACCTATTTTAATAACTTGTTTTCAGGTTAGATTTTCATATTTTAGGGCAATGAACTTATAGCCTACAAGTCAAAATACAATCGAAATGCTTTAGCCGTTAAAATATGCCTACAGTACATTTTCTTGCGTTTAATTTGGCATAAGCAAATACAGTAGCAGTGTAGGCTTTGTAGCCTAAATTACATATTTTTTAAGTTAATCATTCAGATGACCGCGGCGTTGATGCGCGGAAATTATATATATATATAATTTTAAAATCATATTATATTAAATAATAAATTATATTAAAATTATTATTTTTTGCTTTTTCAAAGCCTCAGTGTTCTCCTTCAAATTAATGTTATGTTTTTTAACAACTGTTTAAATTAACTGCCCTGTTTTAGTGTGTTTCGTGTGTTTTAATTTCGTTACGTTTTACTTATTTATTTTTTATTTTTTATTTTTTTGCATGTACGTGTGAAATATGCACACATATCAGCAACAAAAATAGGACAATGTAACATGAGCTATATTTAAAAAGTATTGTATAGCAGACCATTTTAATGCGTTGTGCTGCGCTCTCGGTTTTCTGTGCATTTGGTGTGTGTGTGTGAGTGTGTGTGTCCGCCATGTTTGCTTGGACACAAACAAATCAACGGATAGGCTACTTTATTAGAGATGTACGAATATGCGTTCAATAATACAATTCCTATAAGCAGGGCCGGATTAACCAATGGACATTATGGGCACAGGTCGATTTCTGAGTGCATTTTCATTTCATACAATTACAACACTGAGGCAGAGCAGTAAAGATTTTATTGACAGTGGGATTAATACATTTCTGCACAGACTAATAAGAAAACTACAGCTATAATTTAATTATTTATTATTGTTAATAATGATGATGATGACAAACATAAAATATTAGTTTTTTCTAAATATACTGTATTTGAAGCAGCGATTCTACATTTAAATAAATCATTTTTATTTGTTTTATTCCCCCCTCTAGTTTCCCCATTTCTAACATCTCTAACATTAATAAAAAACTCGAACTACTATATATATGTGTGTGTGTTTTTCGCTTTTTCAAAACCTCAGTGTTCTCCTTCAAATTACTGTTATGTTTTTTGAAAACTGTTTAAATGAACTGCCCAGTTTTAGTGTGTTTTATGCGCTTTAATTTCGTTTCGTTGCTTTTATCAAATAAATAATTAGTTCCTTAATTATAGTTTTGCAACTATTTGTAACTATTACATTTTTAAAAATTCAATTGCAACATAAACATCAGCGTTAAACCCATGAATGGTGGAAAAACATATTCAGTAATTGTGTACCCGAGTCTCTATTGGACTCTTTTGGCTTTAACAAACTGATCCCTCTGGTTTTTCCAAACCTTTCAACAAAAAATTTCCTCATTTTCCAGAGCTGTTGCAATTTATAGCCAAGAATTTTTTATTACCTGGTTATCTGATCATAAAAGTGTCTGAACAGGCATACCTGTTTCAGACAAAATCTCTTCAAAGTGTTTCATATTCAACTCAAATCAGACGCGGCGCCCTACGCACTGTTTGTGCGACTTTTAAAAAAAACATGCGCTCCTCCAGCCGAAATCTTGGCTTTTTCTCAATATGCGTTCTTCAGGGATCTTGCGTCCTCGTGTTCTCGTGTAATGTCATCATCATCCGCCGAAGTTCAGTTCCAATAGAGTGGATGAACTATGACGTCAATTTGTATGCCAAAAAAACCGAAAGCGAGTTAGCATTTTAGCAGTTTCAGTTCCCTCGTCCCAGAGTCAATGGGTTTTTTCAATAGGATTTCAGTTAAATCGCTCAAACAAGGTTCATGGCTAACACAAACTCAAGATACTTTCACGTTTTACTCTACGACATAAAACACATCAGTTACATCACACTCTTGAATTTTTAAATCGGTTACGCTTCTTAAAAGGACGGTTGCTATGAAGTTGCTAAACGGGACTACACGCGGTGTCGGAGACATTATACATCATCGAGCTGCACTGGTCTTAAAAGCTGAGTAGAACTGTACGAGCAGCTCATGTGGCAGGTTGAACTTCCTCAGGACCTCAGCTGACGAAGGAAGTACAGTCTCTGCTGGGCTTTCTTAGCAACGGAGTCTGTGGCTGTTTCTCAATATGCGTTCTTCAGCGGTCTTGCGTCCTCGTGTTCTTGTGTAACGTCATCATTCTCTCTCTCATTCAGTACAAATAGGCTACTGTCAAATAACCTATCTGAATATTTTTGTGTACACTGAAACACGATTTAAGACCAAACTTGGATCAAAATATAAGTAATTAGGATGCACTTTGCTGTTAAACAAAGAGAAAGGTTGCACGGAATGAGATGTTTATTTTCTTTCTCGCTGATGCAGACATTCCTCTGTAGAGATATTGTTTAACTAACAGCCTATTGTAATTTATGGTTTAAAGGTTGGTTATATCATTTATAGCGTATACATTTCATACACCTTATAAGCCATTTTTTTATTTTCATGTTGATAAAAATAGTATAAATTATTAAAAAGGTGCTATAAATGCATATTAAAACTTTTTTTGTATGGAGTCCCCACGCTAATGGAATCGATAGAGGCATTGGTTTTTCAGTTAGTTAGACAGCAGCTATAAGTCCCCCACCCCCATTCCACTTTTCGTATGCTAATGGTACCTGCTTGGCTCTTTTGGTCAAGCTTTTGTCAGGAAAACCGGTTTAAATTCCGGTTTATAAACTCGCACATGAAGTTAGATATGGGAAACTAGAGGGAAAAATAAATAAAAATGATTTACTTAAAAGTAGAACTGCTGCTTAAAACATTGTATATTTAAACTAATATTTTATGTTTATCATCATCATTATTAATAATAATAAATAATTTAATTAAATTATAGCTAGTTTCTTAGTAGGTCTACATTTTTGGTCTACATTCAAATCTATTGTTCCAACGAATATTTATAAACTGCATTGCAAACTTGGTCCGTGTACCTGCAGCTTCCTGGTTATGTTCTATTCCCAGTTATCCCCACATGCCCTATTCATTTAATGTTCCAACAC
>CAIGQQ010026255.1:24928-45742 GCA_903798035.1 Danio albolineatus | reverse complement strand
TCACAGAGCAGTATAGAGTCCCATTCACTCACACAGAGTCCCCTTCATCCACACAGACCGCAGGTTGAGTGCCCCCTGTTGGCCTCACTAACACTGCTTCCGGCAGCAACCGAGCTTTCCCATGTGGTCTTCCATCCAGGTACTGACTGGGCGCAGCGCTGCTTAGCTTAAGTGGGCGACCATGTGAGAGTTGCAGAAAGCTAGCTGCCGGATACAGATACATTTTCTCTGTATTTAAATGTTTAAATTCCAGAATAGCATACAATGTATCTTTGCCAAATATTATCCTATCCTAAGAAATTAAAAGTCAATGGAATTATAAATAAAGCTTTCACATGATGTATAAATCTCAATTTCCAAAAATGTACCAGTATGACTGATTTTGTGCTCCAAGGTCTCGAGTCGGCCACATTTATAGGCCTGTGCTATTATGGGATTTTTCTCTCACACTTATTTACTCTGTTTAGTATATCTGGCCCTTGTTTTCACTTTGAAATAAGATTGTTTTACTTACTCTGTTGGCAGATTATTTTGCATGTTTTAACAAAAAACTCATGTAATTTTGATATATAATTAATGAAAATGACAATATATTTTTTTTATGTGTATAGAAAATGCTTCTTGAGATAAAAATCTTTAGATATTTGGACTAGAAACAAGACAAAAACCCTAAGTAAGAAAATCCTTATTTTTTTGCTTTGTAATTCTATTTAAAAAATACTGAATCTTAATTTTGGAGTGATAAAAACAGACTTCTAAAATCTCTACTGTAAAAATCTTTGACTCTAATTTGTGATAAGACAAAAATTTGACTCCATCCAATGTTTAGATTTGTACTAAATGTGTTTAATGTATGCAAATCAGTGCAATTGCATTAAATAATGCCTCATTTACATATTTCAAATTAATTCGAATTTTGACTTTAAAAAATGGTGACAGTTCTAAATGTAACCAATAAAACTGGCAGTGTCTTGCCTTATCAGATTAGGATAGGGTTGAAATAAGGATTCATACTGTACACTGCGGCTTATAGGAACATGTTAGACCTGCAGGGCAAAACAACCAAGCAGAAGATATCAAGAGAAAGAAGTGTGTAAAGCTTTTAAGTTCAGCGGAGTGAGCTTTATGTGGAGGAAAGTCTAGACGTTGAAGAGAGTGATGTACTCCACACTCCAGCAAGCCAGCAGTGAAATCCCTCTTTCAGCTTAGCCCTTTCAGAGCAGGACTCCTGCATTATCTGTCTGTCAGCCGAGGCCTGCGGGGAAACTCTGAGCTCATGAATGGGGGAGGAGGAGTGGCCTAGCCCGGGCAGAGCAGAGCAGAGTAGAGCGTCTCTGGAGCATCTCTAACCCTGTGGCTTCAGGACTAATTCAGCGTCATATCAGTAGACTCGTATTTAAGCTAAAGCGTTGTGTTTACTAGACTGCAGGGTCACAGTCATTCTGTCTGTAGTTTCAAAAAGGCATTTCCTCTTACAGCTGACGTTTAAATCTATGATTGAGTCTGAGCTCTTGGTTTATTGGTTTACTGGACAATATTATTATTATTTTGTATAGTTCAGTAGGTTTGGTCTTGTTTTTGTGCTATATGTTTGTTTCTTTATAAATATTTGCAATAAAAGTTAAAGGGATATTCATTTGAAATCGTATAATGCAAGTCAACTGGTACCTTTACTTTGACATGTAAAACCAAGTTTAAGTATTACTCTGGTTTAGCTATAAGAATATAAAAATTGTCAGTGAGCATAGTTTAAAAATGTTAAATTAAGGATTATTGTAAAATCAGTGAACACCCAATGGCTCATGTTTACAGAACTAATAAAAGAAAATCCATCCAATATTATATATTTTTTAAGACTGAGTCTGATTTGGGCCTATTGAAAAAAAAAAAAAAAATTCGTCATATTTTGAAGAGAGACATAGAGTGAATGTGAAAAATCTGTGGAACTAGTAACTTAGTTAAAGTTAAATATTGAATTATTTTATAGCACACACAAGTAAAACTTCATTTACGTCTGCAGCCTCTGATGATACACAGAGATCTTATGAAGTGAAACAATAACTCTATGCAAAAACAAACAAAACAAAACACTAAATATTATTTACAACAGAAATGCCTGCAGTTTATCTAGCAAACTGGTTCTTTCAGACTTGATCACATAAGTATGCAATGATGTAATGTTCATGCAAGTATATTATTAAATTGTCAAATACTTGCATAAAAGCAAATAAAGTA
Source organism: Danio albolineatus (assembly GCA_903798035.1). Lineage (NCBI taxonomy): Eukaryota > Metazoa > Chordata > Actinopteri > Cypriniformes > Danionidae > Danio > Danio albolineatus. Next base: position 43,507 of record CAIGQQ010026255.1, on the reverse strand, counting down.
AATATAGTCTCGTTTTGAGTTGGAGTGACCGTCGTGCATATCTGAAAGTGACTTTTGATTGAGTAAATTTGTAGATCCTCATACAATTCAATTGATTTGGTTAGTTTGTTTGTCTAAAAAGCCAGTTCAAAAGATGTTTTCTTCATTTAGGACTGTTTGAGGCTGTGGATTAATAATAGTAATAATAATGCATTAAATAATGTCTGGTTTCCTGCACTTATCATTTCACTTCATTAGACCTCAATGTATCATCAGGAGCCATATTTATTCATTTTATTCTCAAAGTCCCAGTAACCACTCACTAGGAATTCATTTATTTATTCGTTCATTCGTTTTATTTCAGAGGAATAAACCACCAACTATTCCCGCATGTTTTTTCCCCTCTTTTTAGCTGTACACACTCATTCATACACACTCATATGGCCAATTTAGATTATTCAGTCCACTTATGCTGCATGTCTTTGGCCTGTGGGGGAAATCAGAGCACCCGGAGAAAACCCATGCGAACCCGGGGAGAATATGCAAACTCCACACAGAAATGCCTCCTGGCCCAGCTGCGACTCAGCTAGGACTCAACATTTCTTGCTGTGAGGTGACAGTGCTAACCACTGAGGCACCCAACTGCCCAGGAATTCATTCACTAGACTGTAAATTATTCACTAGGCAATAGCCAAGAATCACTAAAGACCACAGTTAAAGAAGATGAATAGAAGATAAAAGTTAAATAAGATTAAAAAAAAATCTTCTTTAATATCCTATTGATGAAAATGTCACCTCCGCATTTTCATTTTTGGTATGCTACAGTATCAAAGTTTTCTTCATCAGCTCATGCACACAGTGGTACAATAAAAGCCTGCACTCAAACAGCTATAAAAATGGCAAAGCTACTATTTAAAGTTAAAATAATTATTTTCTTGTACATCAAGGACACTAATTCTCCAAATATCAGTAAATATATTAATAGTATTAGAAAAGACTTTAGTTTTCAAAGGTATAATGTTCTATTGAAATTTTTATGCATCAAAGTATCCTCAAAATTGGCCCTCCATCCTTCCATCAATGTTAAAACCAGAATCAGAATCAGTTTTATTGCCAAGTGTGCTTCACACATACAAGGAATTTGCTTTGGCTACAGAAGCTTCCAGTGTACATAAAGTGACAAGTGACAACACAGAATAAATATGAAAAAAAAAACCCGATAGACATTAAAAAGAGATGCAGTCAGTCCAAAAAGATCTAGATGTTGAAATGTATGTACAGATTTGTTATAAATATACAGGTTATAAGGTGCTGTGTACAAATGCGTAAGTATTGCATTATATGTTGTTATAAGGTGCTGTGTACAAATGCGTAAGGAGAATATTGCATTGTATATTGTTATAAGGTGCTGCGTACAAGTGCGCATGAGAAGGTATTGCACGTTTATTGCACAATAGGAAAATATTTAACCGTTCATGAGGTAGATGGCCTGAGGAAAGAAACTTTTCCTGTGTCTGTCTGTTTTTGTGCTCGGTGCTCTGTAGCGCCGGACAGACGGTAACAGTTCAAACAGGAAGTGTGCTGGGTGCGAGGCGTCCAGGGTGATTTGGTGAGCCCTTTTACTCACTCTGGAAGAGTACAGTTCTTGAAGTGTAGGAAGGGTAGTGCCAGTTATTCGTTCAGCAGTCCGGACTATTCGCTGTAGTCTAACGAGGTCGGTTTTGGCTGCTGAGGCGAACCAGACGGTGATTGAAGTGCAGAGGATGGATTGGATGACAGCTGAGTAGAACTGCACGAGCAGCTCCTGTGGCAGGTTGAACTTCCTCAGCTGACGAGGAAGTACAGTCTCTGCTGGGCTTTCTTCACAATAGAGTCTATGTGAGTGTCCCACTTCAGATCCTCAGAGATGGTGGTGCCCAGGAACCTGAATGACTCCACTGCAGCCACAGTGCTGTTCATGATGGTGAGTGGAGGGAGTGAAGGAGGGTTTCTCCTAAAGTCCACTATCATCTCCACCGTTTTGAGCGTGTTCAGCTCTATAGTCATACTGCATATGTGCACTCTACAAAATGCTGGGTTAATTGTTTCAATTCAATCGAAATGCCATTTTTTGACCCAGTTAGATTTGTTCATATTTGTACCAACTTTTAGTTACGACAACCCAGCAAATGTTATAGTATGTGCAACAATGTGAAGTTTATGTATAAACTAACTTCGAGAGGATCACATGCTTATGATTGACCACGGCTGGTCCCGCGTTAGCTATCATGTGACTTACCAATCAGACAAATCCAAGCGTACGTAAATAACCAGATTTTCTTAACTTAGTCATCTTACTCTTGAAGAATCCCCTCATCCATGCCTACTCCTCCCCCTTTTTCCTAGATTAATCCAGGATAAGGTGGCACGGTGGTTCAGTGGTTAGCACTGTTGCCTCACAGTAAGAAGGTTGCTAGTTTTAGTCCTGGCTGGACTAGTTGTCGTTTCTGTGTAGTTTGTATGCTCATGTGGGTTTCTTCTCACAATCCATTGAATAAACCAAATTGGCACAGTAAACGAGTGTTTTAATACTGGGCATTCACCGTATAAACATATGCTGGTATAGTTGGCCTAATAAAGACCTAATAAACAAATTCAGAGGAGCTCTCGACACCTACAGTACCAGACTCCCAAGGCTCAAGGAGTTTCTGAGCTCAGGGCTCTGTCCAAGGACACGCTTTATTATCAACCATCAGCTTAGTGTGAACTCTTGAATGACCTTAAATATAACTGTTAGTTGGATCAGATCAGATCAGATGAAAGTGTATAGGCCTGGGGCTATACAGATACAAATTATCCACCAAAATGTACAGCAGTGGTAATGCAATGAGATTGTTAATACATTTGTATTAATTGAAAAATAAACAATTAAAAATCACAAGTTTCAGTTTTAGGTATTTGACACATTTTATTATTAAGTGCTTTTTTTTTTACTTTTATAGATTAATGTGTTTTTGTTATTATTTTATTTATTTTATTTTATTTTAATTTAAATCCTTCACAATGCTTTAAGGGATTTTAGTTCATTGCCTACAAAATTACAGCGTCTTTGGTTTTACCTCATTTTCATATAGTGTTTATGCATATAACTTCAAAAGTCGTAACGTTGAGCATCATCTCAGAGCTGGCTCATGTTCATGTTTTACAGTCCTTGGTGAAGATTTTTCATAAATCCCTGCATATGGAGAAAATGAATAGGGAAAAATCTCTTAAAACCAAGGCTTCTGAAGAAAGTGGGTGGTCACTGTTACGCTTTATGAAATCAAACACGTGTTTGAACAGCTTATGATTTAACGCTTTATACCATAACTCTTACACCAGAGGGCCTTTCTCAGCACACATTTAAGGCAAAACACAAAAAGAGTAAATCGATGTGAACAAAACGAGTCTCCATGTGAGCTCATCCGTTACTCTAGTGTGTGTCTGAAGCGGGCTCTATGAGGCTGCCCAGCGTGAATATTATGGGGTGCAGATCTATAAGGTAAAGCCCCCTTCTGAGTGGTGAGTCCTTGACGCAGCAGGAGAATAAGTTCCCACTCTCATGATTGGAGACATCCATTATTGATGATGTCCTGATGAGATTAATCAAGCTTGAGAGGCTTTTTCTTCCTCTTTTCTATTTTTTTATTTTAAATTCGGAATCATGTTGAAACCAATAACAGCGTCATGACATCCTAATCGCTGTGTGATGAATATTTATATCAAATAGAAATGATGCATTCCATATTCATGACCTTTCTGTTTTTGTTTTGTTCTTTCATCTGTCAGGGTTTTATTTGATTTATTTATTATTATTGAGAAGTGTATGTTTCTGAAGGATACCAAAGTGCTGCATATGGATTGCGTGTTTAATGTGTACACCCCTTCATTCGTGAATAAATCTGCGCGTCGCTCGTTGTCAATTATAATGTATGTTGTTGAGTAAATATGATGCATCTTTCTGTTTTGACACAGCAACAACCACACGCTCATAAATATTGTTACAAAAATAACGTCTTGCAACTATACATGCTGTCCAAACACATCAGTTACATAAGCATCCTCTTTCATTTAATGAAAGACCGAATTAAAATACATGCAAATGCATCCACATTCATCTTCAGTTAGTGTTATTTTTTGATCAAGGCCGGAAAGCTCGCATTTTTTCCAAGTAAGCTTTGTAAGACTGAACTATTGGAGAAGCACTTGGTTGTTTGAATTATTGATTCAGACAAGTTTTTTTTTTTTTTTTTTTACATGGATTCTGTACAGCTTGCTCTGCCTTTAAAAAACTATTGTCAGTATTTCATATCAGTTCATTCATAATGTATATAGCTGGATGATACATTAGTAATATTTAGTAATTACAATGTCAGAATATTGTTTGTAACTATAAAAAAGGCAAAAAAAAGTTGTACTGCAATCCACGATTTTAAAACTATGCATAAAGCCGCATGACATGGTCTAAGCCAGTACTTTTTGTTTATCTAATCCAGGGGTGCCCAAACGTTTTCTTATAAAGGGCCAAAAATCAAACTTAATTGAGGGCTGTGGGCCGAAGTTAAAGATACCAAATTGCATTTCTAATTTATTTGAGTATTATTTAAAAATAACAAAAAAAAACAAAAAAAAAACGCTGCTTTAAAACATATTAAATATTGATGCAGTATAATTTTTACTTTTTAAAATGAACTTATTATAGTAAAAACATAAATAATCCCATTTATAACACAATGGAGTTCAGTGCTGAATACACTAGTCGAACTGCACTTGCCTTTGCCTTGATTTGCTCACTGATGTCTTGTGCATCTGTCAAGTGACAGTATTTACATTTTAAAACTCTGATTCATTTACAGCATTTAAAAGAAACATTTAATTTTTATTTGCCTTTTCTGTAGCTCCTCAATTGAACAAAGAAACAAAAGGTTACATTCAATTTGAAATAACATCTCTGTCGAAGGCATTTGCCCCCAATCAACTCCCCATCATTTTCCCTCTCTTTTCAGATGGGATGGTGCGGCAAACAGAAGTTTACCATGGGCCAACTTTGGCCTAGGGGCCTTACTTTGGGCACCTCTGGTCTAATCAATGCACAGAGAGATGATAGTTGGTTCCATTTATAAAATATAATTGCAGAATGATATTTGGTTTCATTTCTTGCAGAAACATTTTGTAAGTCTTCCTCAACAAAATACTTCTTAAACAACAATAAATTCTGGTGTAGAACATTTAGTCAAATTCCCAAAAAAATGATTGTTAGTGTGTTCACATTTTATAGCTTTGATTTCTTTTAAATGAACTCCAGTGCAATTGCTGTGGTTTATTTGAATTGCAAAAACTGCCATTCAGATCCTGTTGCGCACCAAACAATTAAAGTTAGACCCCCGAAAAGCTCCTGAACAAACACTTGTTCAACTGAAATATAAACGTAACCTAAAAAAAACCCATATAAACCAAACATGATGTAACAAAATGCAATGTCACTGAATATGTATTAAAATAGAATAATAGCACTATGGCAATTTAGCCCTGTCATCCTAAACAAGTTGCATCAGATCAGTGTTGTGTTTATGTCAGGATGACAGAATTCTTGGCACTTGTTGGACACCTTTACACATTTTAGAAGCTTTTGACAAATGCCTAACTAATACAAACTATGTAAACAAGCCATGTATACAAGACATGGAAGTAGTTTAGCATGAACCATTGTTTTAGATGTTGGGAAGATTTTTTGACATCTTAAAAGCTGTTTTGTTATACATTTTAAGTTCAGTTAAGTCAAAACCCTGATGTATGGCTATAAAATAATGAAAAAACAGTAATTTACGGTAAAATGTTGAAATATCTTTTACATTCCTACTGTAATTTTTACTGTAAAGTTTCAGCAACCACAGCTGCGATTAAAATATATATATTTTTTACCTTATACTAATATACTTATATTTTCTTTTTTACAATGCACATGTAGACGTACACAATACTATTTTAAAGTTCTCTTCATTTTCAACACTTTTCTCAAATAATATCCACCCTGCATTTTTGGGAAAAAAATTTCTCTGTTTAATTGGAAGCAATTTATTCTTCATTAATTCATTAATTTTCTTTCGGCTTAGACTCTATTTCAGCCACAGTGGAATGAGCCGCCAAATATTCCAGCATATGTTTTATGCAGCGGATCCCCTTTAAGCCACAACCCAGTACTGGGAAACACCCATACACGCTCATTCAGAAACACACTCATACACTGTCTGGTCAGCGCTACAGAGCACCGAGCACAAAAACAGACAGACACAGGAAAAGTTTCTTTCCTCAGGCCATCTACCTCATGAACAGTTAAATATTTACCTATTGTGCAATAAACGTGCAATACTTTCTCATACGCACTTGTACACAGCACCTTATAACAATATACAATGCAATACTTCTCCTTACGCATTTGTACACAGCACCTTATAACCTGTATATTTATAACAAATCTGTCCATACATTTCAACATCCCGATCTTTTTTGACTAACTGCATCTCTGTTTAATGTCTATTGTTTTTTTATATTTATTTTGTGTTGTCACTTGTCACTTTATGTTCACTGGAAGCTTCTGTAGCCAAAGCAAATTCCTTGTGTGTGAAGCACACTTGGCAATAAAACTGATTCTGATTCTGACTACGGCCAATTTAATTTACCCAATTCACTTAAACGACTTTGGACTGTGGGGGAAACCGGAGCACCCGGAGGAAACCTACTCTAACATGGGGAGAACATGCAAACTACACACAGAAATGCCATCTGGCCCAGACAGACCTCGAATCAGCGACCTTGTTGCTGTGAGGCGACAGTGCTAACCACTGAGCCACCGTGCCACCTAGTTTACTCTTAGCTAAACAAATAACTTGCGCTATTTTAAACATAACCAAATCAGTATCTTCTTGTTGAGTATATTTACATCAAAGAGCATTGCATTTGAGACCTTTTATACTCAACCAAAATATGCAAAAAAGCTTGTGATGCACCATCGCATATTTTCCAATGTACTCATATTAAAAAAACAGCCTCAAGGATCTGAAGATAACAAGACATTTGTTGACATGCTGACTAGGAAAAGGTCTCTGTTAGCCTGTAGTGTCTCTTGAAGCACATATTTAAATGCAAAAATGCAGATGAGATATTAGAGCACATAAAATAAAAAAGAATATTTTGCATATATGCTACACAAGTCCATGTTGAGAACATAGCTGATGGTCTGCTCATCTCATATGAGTTTATGCATGTTTGAAATTGCAGTGTCAGTGTGTTGACAGGAGACAGGAGACAAGAAAGGTCTGACCTCAACAGTTTGTTCAGTGCTTGCCCAAGTGTCTATGTTTGTGCGTCTGCCGATGGAAGGTGAATGGATCCCCCGCAGCAGTGTGTAATAACTAGTGTGTTCTAGGTAGGGGGTACAGAGGGGGAGGGAAATGGATTAGATGAGAGCCTTTGCAGGACATGGTGTGTTAAAGATCTGCCTCCTGGCTTTCCTCAGTACTTCTGTCGCTCCTTTTCTCATGCATTTGTGCATGGCAGTGGCCGTGAGCCGCAGATCCCCTTGTTGGGCCGAGAAGCAGCTCTGTCAATAAGGATACATCAGCGGCTCCAGCCCATAGAGGATCCACCCATTACCCCCTCCTTTTACTAAACACACACTCAGTCACTCTGTAGCTCCACTGCCAGAGGCTTCCATTAGTCCCACCACCTGCTGTGCCATGGCCCCCCCAAACACACACAGTCACTCTTTTTATTTTTCAAAGCGAACCGTCCATACGCTTTCTTTCTCTCTCTTTTTTCTATCCACCTTTTTCCACACGTGACTGTTTCAGATTATGGGTTGCACTTCTGGTTTGGGGAACATTCAAATGAACTGAAACGAATCACTATCAATAATCTATATACGTAGTAAAAACTGAGTGAGAGGTAAGCTTTTTCCATCATGATTCTTATTTATATCACAAGCAGCATATCTGTGGCCAAAGGTTTTATTGAATTCTATAAGTTTTAATACTTTTTTAATATTATTTTATTATTATTTCTGTGGAAAGACTCGTTTCCAGTTTTTTTGGGTTGTTCATTGTGTTCAAACACCTTTTTTAATGTAATGTAACAGTCTAGCGATTGCCTTTTTTAACAATATGCAAATGAGCGCCATGGTGGCTCACAGCAAAAAGGTCGCTGGTTCAAGTCCTGGCTGGGCCAGTTGGAATTTGTATGTTCTCCCCGTATTTGCGTGGGTTTCCTTCAAGTGCTCTGGTTTCCCCCACAGTCCAAAGACCTGCTATGAGTGTGAGTATGAATGAATGTGTATGGGTGTTTCCCAGTACCGTAAAACACATGCTGGAGGAGTTGACTTTTTTTGTTGTTGCCGTTAACAGTTTAACAGAATTTAGTCCTATAGATGAAGCATCATGTCTTGTGAAAAAAGAGTGGACAGTTTATCATCTCTTTGTTTTAAAAATGTTTTACATTTACATGATAACGTTTTCAAAATGATGCGCATATGTGAAAATGTGCAAAAATGCTATATTTGAAGAGCTCATACTTAGCTGTTGATTATAAAGCTTGTTTGGCATGCTGTCCCGGGAGTGAACCCTGAGCTCATAAGATCCTTGAGCCTGGGGCTCCCTCCCGTTTGCAAGGCGAGGGGAGAGTTTGAGCTCAGGTAGATCTCGAGAACTCCCCTGCTGTAGTAGCTAATTAACAGATAGTGATTGCTCTTAAGAGATAACTACTTACTGGGAGCATGTCTATGGAGCCGAATTTGAATTAGTCAATTAACTTGTTGCATGTTTTTGGACGGTGAGAGGAAACTGGGGAACCCAGGGGAAACCCACGTGAGCACGGGGAGAACGTGTAAACTCCACACAGAAACATCGGCTGGCTTGGTAAGTACTAGAACCAGTGACATTCTTGCTACGAGGCAACAGTGCTAACCACTGGGCCACCATGCCACCCATCTAGGAAAAGAGAAGGAGTAAGGGTGGACGGGGGGTTTCATCAAAACGAAGATAGCTGTGATATGGAGCTTGGGGTATTTATAGTGACTATAGAAATCGTCTGATTGGTGAAACATAAATTGGATAATGCGGGACTAGCCAGAAGCAATCATGTGTTCCTCTCGAAACTAGTTTATAAATAAACTTTATGTATGCCAGATGATATTTGGTGCTGTCACCAAACAAGTAGGTAGAATTTGCCATGTGTGCCAGATGCTTCTACAAGTTGGTTGCTATGTGAAGTGGGGTAAATCCACACTTTGATGATGAAGCTTTATCAAATACTTCAGCAACAACAACACTACCACATACTCCGCCATTGTTGTGTGTTTGTTTGTGCTTGCCTTTAATCTACACCTCCCTATACACAAACCATCCACACACATAATGTCATAATTTTCAAAAACTCTCATTTTTGGACGTTCACATGGGCATGACACAGGCAGAGTTCTCAAAAACCGTAAACATAATTTCAAAAAGATTTATGCATTTTTAGTCACAAAAACTCTGCTGTAGTGTCTCCTGTCTCCCAAAAAGTTTCCTGTTTTTGGCTGAAAAAGTTGTTGTGTAAATGACCCCTTTAATCCACCATTTTATGCACTTGACTGCTACATTTCAAATTAGGGGTTGTACTTCCAGTTCATAAAAAATTGAATAGAATTCACACAAAGCATAGGAAATTGGTGGATTGCATATCACCTCTCCGCATACAATATTTCACTCTTCTTTCAGAGGAAATGAGTGGATCAACTCAGAGAGAAGAGAGACTGGACGTCCCATCGCTGCATCCCTCACCCCTCCTTCTCTCTTGGTCTCAGCGAGCAAAGACAAGGCGATGCGGTGCAATTATTTTAATTGGTTGTGACTTCTTCATTTACATGACAAGTGCATGCACATCCTGGGAAACCGCGGTCTGCTTCTCCGTCAGAAGAGACCCCTCGGTCAGCGTGGGACACTGGGGCTCTGGAGGTCCTGAGGGGGGCGAGGGGGTGACGTTGCGGGTCTTTCTGTGAAATCCCACTGTCTGCTACCAGACTAGCGTGTCTTATACAAACTAAAGGCAGACTTAACTTGGGCAAGTCCCGCTGATTTACCCTGCTATTGTCTGCTGTTGGAAGTCACCACAGCCGGGGCTTTATTCTGGAGTGGCGAAAGTTCTCATTAGGACAGCAGTGTGGTGCGATACCGAGCGGTGTTAGTTTACCATTACGAGACTACTCAGCTGAATCATTATAATGATAATTAGTTTGGCTTGGTGCAGTGTCTTCTTTATAGAAAATGCATTGTGTCTTTTTCGCCCCTCACTTTGGTTTTGGTTGAAGTCCATGCAGTCTCCGTCCACTCAGAGGTCACGTAAAGCAGTTAATGCAGAAGAGTGGAGATGAAAGATTATTACTATTTTGTTGTTTTTAAAAAGGTGTTTTTATTGAGAGGATGCTACATTGTTTTTAAGTGCTCTGTGTATTGTATAGATATTAATTTAGTAACCAACTCAATGAAGATTAATTGTTTTAAGTTCCTGGAATTAAATGTATTCAATTATTGCATAATCGTAAGAAAATAAAATATATTTAATTGCAGTTAGTTGAATACATATACATATGCATATATAGATAGATAGATAGACAGACAGACAGACAGACAGACAGACAGACAGACAGACAGACAGACAGATAGATAGATAGATATACATACTTACACACTCACTGTCCACTTTATTAGGTACACTGCTTGTGCAACATGGTGAAGATGATCTGCTGCAGTTCAAGCGAGCATCAGAATGGGGAAGAAAGGTGATTAAAGTGACTTTGAACATGGCATGGTTGTTAGTACCAGACGAGCTGGTCTGAGTATTTAAGAAACTGCTGATTTACTGGGATTTTCACGCACAACTATTTCTAGGGTTTACAGTGAATGGTCCGAAAAAGAGAAATTGTACAGTGAGCGGCAGTTCTGTGGGCACAAATGCCTTGTTGATGCCAGAGGTCAGAGGAGAATGGCCAGACTGGTTCGAGCTGATAGAAAGGCAACAGTAACTCAAATAACCACTTATTACAACCAAGGTTTGCAGAAGAGCATCTCTGAACGCACAACGTCAAATCTTGAGGCAGATGGGCTACAGCAGCAGAAGAACACACCGGATGTCACCCCTGTCAGCGAAGAACAGGGCTACAATTCATATAGGCTCACCAAAATTGGACAATAGAAGATTGGAAAAACAGTGCCTGGTCTGATGAGTCTCGATTTCTCCTGCAACAATCGGATGGTATATATACGGTGATTGTATATACATTTTTTATTCTTCCTGTAACCACAAATTAAATATGTATATGATTAGAAAATTTGTCAGCTGTTATTATGCTCCATTCATTATGATAATGCATATAACTTGTGGTTATAATCACATAATCATGCCTTCTTGTCCTACAAAATCTGCTGGTTGTATTGCCAATTTGATGTTTTGAGAGAAATCTAATCTGTCCTCTCCCCTATAAGCTCTATTCATCTTGCGCTATAATGTTTAAATCAACTCACAAAAACAAACAAATAATTCAATCAAATATTGCATTTACAAATGATCTATCAGATGTTCTCATGTGATAAATGGCTTCTCAAAATCGTCCAGTAGAATGCAAAAAAAAATAAAAATGGGCAGAAAGTCATGTCACTTCAGGCATTAGAAGCTTGTACAAAACAGTGGTTAGCACTGCTGTCTCGAAGCAAGAAGGTAGCTGGTTCGAGTCCTGGCTGGACCAGTTGGCGTTTCTGTGTGGAGTTTGTATGCTCACGTGGGTTTCCTCCCACAATCCATTGAATAAACCTCACAGCAAGAAGCCTCACCTCACAGCAAGAAGGTCACTGGGTCGAGTCACGGCTGGGTCAGTTGGCATTTCTGTGTGGAGTTTGCATGTTCTCCTCGTGTTTATGTGGGTTTCCTCTGGGTGCTTGTTTTCCCCAACAGTTCAAAGAAGCAGTATTGGTGAATTGCATTAACTAAATTGGCCATAGTGGATGTGTGTGAATGTGTGTATGGGTGTTTCCCAGTACTAGGTTGCAGCTGGAAGGGCATCCTCTGCGTAAAACAAATGTTGGAATAGTTGGCGTTGCATTCCGCTGTGGCAATTCTAATGAGTGTATGGGTGTTTCCCAGAACTGGGTTGCAGCTGGAAGGGCATCCGCTGCGTAAAACAAATGCTGAAGTAGTTAGCGGTTCATGGCACTGTGGCAATCCCTGACAAATAAGGGACTAAGCCAAAGGAAAATGAATGAATGAAACGTTTGTACAAAAGTAGATTGGTAGCACTTTATTTTACAGTCCTATGTTGTACAGTAAATACTGTGTTATGTAAATAAACTTATTACAGTGATTGCATCAACTGGTTAATAACTAGCTAATATCCCTAAAACTACCTCAGAACCTAACCTTAACCCTTGTGGTTACTTTATATAACCCAGTACTAAAGGTAAGTACACTGTGAGTACATATTAAGTACACATACTGTAAAATAAAGCGCAACCAATATTTAATTTCAACTGTAAATGGCTTCTAGTAATTGGCTGGCCAAATGTTGGCTGCTCACACAAAGTCACAGCAACTGAAGCTTTAGAAGTTTTTACAGAGCAGAATATTACCATACTTAACTAACAAAGGACATAAAGGCTTCAACAAATTTGGCTTTTTGTCACACATATTCAATTGCTCTTTGTTTGCATGTGCCTTAATAACTTCACATTTCTATACAAATTCAAGCTGTTATCATCTGTAATATTCATTACATTCATCATATAAATTCAACGATCATATACTATATCCAAGACAGCCATAAACCTGCAGAATAAGAGCAGTAATGAAGATGGAACGTGTAATATCGTGCGTGTGATTGTTTGGAGCAGACTGTCTCTAACTATCCTCGCTCTAGGTGCTCGAGTTTGGATTAACTCAAATGAAAGGAAATCAATTCAGTTTGGGGACTCCCAGGGGTGTCGTCTGACTCTGGCTCATGCGTACGCCACCATCAAAACATGTTGGCACTAAAAAGACGTGTCTTCACACAGATGCCACAAAGCCGCCTTTGTGCCGCATGTGAGGGAATCTTTTAAAACAGGCACTTCATAAACGGAATAGCGAGCGCTACAGAACTTCTCTAGTCTACATTTTCAGCTGACAATGAGACGAGAGCAGCACGATGTGAGTGATAGGAGTGAACAAAAGAGTGGTTTTCCCTCACGGAGACGCCGGCGCTGCCAAATTTATGGCCCAAAACAAGAGACAGATGAAATTCTAGGCTGGTGTTTGGGTTTGATTGGGTCCGGTGTTGGAGTGCAGTTGGTCTGTTCTCACGCCCTGCTGAGGGAGTGGCTGTCGGACACCTAACACAGCTCTGAACTCTCGGTTACCTGTCCCACAGAGCCAATTTCAAACACAAGACCAGCCAGAACAATGTGCATGATTTGGGTCATTGCAGGGTTTAGCTCTTTTAGGTGATTTTGGAGACTATTATTGGATAAGAGCCATTAAAAGTGATGAGTTAACGTATCACTGTGCTCATCCTTGTTGTCTGATGAATCAAAATGACTGCCAACAGAAACTTGTGTCCATTTGGTCTTGTGGTATTTACTTTGAAAGACTAAAAGGGGGTGTATTTGTGACTGCTGATAATGTTTTTGCAGAGGCGCTGTTTATTTGTAAGTAGGGTTGAGTATAATTTTAATTTTAGTGATCCTGGTTCTGATTTCTATTCTGCTTATCGAATCCAGTTCTTACTGATTCTTTTCAATATTTTTGTTAGAGAAAAAAAAGCAAATGCTTTTATTATTTATTATGACATTTTATATTTTTTTCTTTTAGTCTTGCCACATTTTTCCTATAACTAGTAGGATGTACTCAGTAATCACACAAGAATGTTAATTCATTCACTATTTGCTTACCCTTAAATACAGTAGTTTCAAAGCTTTATGATTTTATCTGTTCTTTTAAACAAAACAAACAAAAAAAGAGTATATTTTGAACAAAGATATTTTGAAGAAACCTGGAAACCTGTAACCATTGACTTCCTTATTAGAAAAAACAATGCTATAGAAGTAAGTGGTTAGAGGTTTCCAGGTTTCTTCAAAATATCTTCTTCTCTGTTTAACAGAACAAATAAAATCATAAAGGTCAGAGTTTTTCATTTCATGTGAACGAACACCTTTAACTGTGATAATTTGTCAAATAAATAAATAACACTTTCATTATGGAATAAAATAATCAATTACAAATATTTTTAATATAGTAGATCATACAGTATGTTATCCCAGCTGCCTGAATGTATTTATTCATGATCACTATTTTAAAATAAAAAAGTGGATCTATCCTAGCAGATAGATACAACGGTAAACTGCTCTGTCATTCGCTGTGTGAGAATGACTGAAAATTAGGAATCGATAAATGGAATGGAATTGCATGCATTTTTATCACATTTCTGGTTCTTTGACATTTAAGTCGGTTCCTGATACCCCAATATGGCTACTGTATATACACTGTTTTTGTGTGTATAGTGTTTAAAACTATTTATCTCAGCTTAATAACAGATGCTATACAGTTATAAACTGAGCTATAAACTCACATTTGATCAATTAAATGAATCCTTGCTCAAGAAAAATGTTGAATATTGTTATTATAAAAAAGAAAAAGTACTGACCTCAAACTAAATATGCAAATATAAAAAATAAAGTGTTTTTCAGTGAAAATATCATTTTAATTTTGATATCATTTTAATGGCATTTACATTTAGCTGTAGTTCAGTGTTCCTGGATACTGTAGACGCTGTCATCTTATACACTGTAGGAAGAAAATTTCAATACAAATCCAATCAATATTTAATGTTTATTTATTTTTAATTATTTATAGTGCTTTTCATTATTTATATCACAAGCATCTAGTGTAAATTTCAATCTCAAAGTGACTACTTATGACTTTAATTTGAATATTGTTTTTTGTGACATAAAGGGATAGTTCACCCCCAAAATAAAAACACTGACACAATTTACTCACTGCAAACACATTCCAGTTTTTCTTCTGCAAAACACATGAGAAGATGATGAATTTAGTCCATCCCTTTAGTCTCTGTGTCCATCTCTAGCTCTTTAACCCACTGGGGTCGGAAGACCTTTGAACAACCTTACCTCTTGTTTAGGTTACAATTCATGCTGTTAACTACTAGCTTATTACCTCTCTATTGTTACGATATTAACTGTTTATTAGTAGTTAAAAAGTATGATTCTGCATCCCTAATCCAAAACCTTAACCCAACTTTTACCTTACTAACTATAAATAAACTAATTAGTAGTTTTTATAAGCTAGTAGTGTTAGTTAATGGTTTGTTAATACCCTGAACTGTGACCTACTATCACTATCACTAAGTTAAATCAATATATTTTTTATATAAATCAGTGTGTAGGGTGATTTTCACAAGAAAAACTAAATAAAAACATAAGCTTTGTGAAAATTCTCTTTCATACACATATACACTAAGGACAATTTAGCTCACCCATTTCACCTGTACAGCATGTCTTAGGATATGTGGGGGAAACCGAAGCACCAGGAGGAAACCCATGCGATCGCAGGGAGACCATGCAAACTCTACACAGCCAACTGACCCAGCCGAGGCTAGAACCAGTGACCTTCTTGCTGTGAGGTGACAGTGCTACCCACTGCACCACTGCGTCGCCATCCTTATTTCAGGGAATTAGAAATCTATAGAGCTTTTCTTTACTAACCACTCAGCCTACACATTTCTCAAACCAATGCATATACATGCTGCAGTATACTACTGTAGCCCAGATGGCGTCGAATACAGTGTCATAACACTCTAACCAGTAACATATTTATAAGCAACTGAGAAAAGCACATATATAAGGGCCCCTTAACCCCAGATAGTTAAAGTGCAGAAAACCCTCTGGATATATGCCATTAATAGTGCATATACTCTAGTACTACTTTTCATCATTTAATCATTGCTTGATTTATTACTGATCAAAATATACAGTAATGCAACCATCATTTACTCAAAAAGAAAATCCATTAACTTCCATATCTCGTTGCACTTTTTACTGTTGAAATACCTCAGACAAAAGTGGCGTGCTTGTTTAGTGAATTCACCCCAGAGCGCATCTCTATGCGTGCCTGTGGATGTAATTGCATTTATTACCTTTTGGTTTATTTGATTGTCCATAAAGGGAGCGTCAACGTTTTCCGCTGCTCTCCATTGTCTCTTTCTGTCATTAAACATGCCTGTATTTTATTAGCTCGGTCCCAAGCAAGGTCATTAATTGCAGCTGGGACCTGGGGAAGCCCAGCTCCACTAAGAGGTGAGAGAACGAAAGACAGAGCGAGAGAGGAGGGGGGAAGGATTGTTAACGTGTTACGGCACAGGCGTCTTCTGAGATTGCCTGCTTGATTGCTTCATAAGGACCCTGTGGCACACAGCAATTAGGAGCCGCAGACCCGAGGAGCACTCGGATGATTTCGCGGAGACTCTTGCCGTATCAGTCCAGCAGATCGGCGCACTCAGCCTTCCCCTTATGGAGCCTGAGTCTAAGGAACGGCCCGGGAAGAGAGTTTCGGGAGAGGTTAATGACATCTGGAGCAGGGAACATGTGCTGTGGGTAATTGGTAAATGGTGGTATAATGAAAAAATTATAAACGTTGTAATGACTGTGCTCCTGTGAAAAGAGAAGTGAGTGTTTACACTGGAGAGGCTCGGGGAGAGGAAAAAAAAGGAGAGAAAGAGGTGGAGGAATGGAGAAAACGATGGCTGGGTGTGCAAACAAAGCACTGATACTGATAAGTGTGAATCATTGGAGTTTAATAGAAAGGCCTCTGGCTGTAAGAAAGCTCTGAGGATCCATTATATGCTCAATTATATCAAGACATATATAGCTACAAATAGTACGCCTGTGTGTGTAAGCTGGCGTGTGTGCGGCAATTGCTAGGAGAGTATGAAATATTAGTGCTAGAGTAATGTAAGGTCTTGTTTTGTGCTATATGATGCCACACACATTGATGTCATCATGTCTGCAGTCTTTTTACTATTCTGAGATTTCGGTCACATGACTGGCACAGAGATCTGGAGGACAAAACATCCAAAGATCTGCACACAGGCCTATCTCTTTTCCATTTGTTTCATGCCATGAAGATTTAGCCAGTGATATGTGAATGTCTCTTTGAGCACATGCAATCTAAATACAGCACTGTATATCTTGAGTTTGAAAAGCAAGGCAGGTTCCTGGGTCAGTATGTTTGGTTGATTCTGGAACATTATTCCTCTTTCTAAATTAAATCCAAACCCCTAAACCTAACCAAGTTATTACTAAGTTAACTTATGCCAGTAAGAGAAAAACAAAAATAGGTGACAATAATGTTGAAGCACCAAATTTTGATTGTTGTAGCCTACACATTTTAAATGTACTTTCGCATGTACGTTTCTTTGGGGAAGCAAAAAAAGTTCTTTCATATATCACTGAAAATAAAATGAATGCTTGTTTAAATTATGTAAATGCTTTTGGAAGACACTGAAGGACAAGAGGAGGAAATGACCCTGAGCAATATAAGACTGGCAGTGTGAACAGGAGAATTAAAGTTTACCCAAGTTCACCCAAACATGAAAGACTTTAGTTCGTCTCTGGAGCACAGACACAATCTAATATACTTCTCTCTCTCCATTAAAAAACTCATTCTAATCACTTTAAAACTTAAAAAACATGAAAGCACAAATCACTGCTTAATAGTTTTTTTTATATAAACATTGATTAGTAAACGGCATTCTAATTTAGTCATATACTGCAACTTCAATCATGCATGATGCATGAAAACCAATGATGCTTTTTCTGTGCGTTTGGACCCTTCATAAGGACCAGTGAGGGTTGTTCTCATGTCAAATGCGTATAGTTGAACTTTTGTTTACACTATATGTTTGCTGATCAGGCAAGTGTAAAAAAAAGAGTTAATTATAAAGTTTATAAGGTTTAACCAAAAATATTTAAATTTTGTGATTTCCTGTTGCTTTCTGTTTATTCATGCGTTTGAATTATTACAATATACTGTATATGCATTATATATTTAAAATATTACAATATATTTTGTCCATCTGAAAATGCCAATAAAAGTCACCTTGTTAAAAAGTAAATTAAATTTTTCAACATCAAATTTGCCAGAGCAGAGATCAAGATCCTATAATGAAATTTGGAAAACTTCCATCAATATCAAAATACTGAAACTGTGAATTTGGTTTCATTTCTTCAGAATAATTTAGTTAAACTGCCCAATTCAATATGGATTAGTTGTTGCTGTTTTAATCTCTTCATGAATGTTTTAAAAATCTGAATTTTAGTTGGGTTTGGAATAACTTGAGTGTGAGAAAATTATAGGGTACTTTTTTGTGAATTTACTCTTTAAGACATTTGCAGTTTGTTTATTTAATTTTTTAAACTTAATTATTATTATTTTTTTATTTAATTATTTTATTTATTTTCAATTTATTTTATTTTATTTTATTTTATTTTATTTTATTTTATTTTATTT
>CAIGQQ010026255.1:0-20587 GCA_903798035.1 Danio albolineatus | reverse complement strand
TCCATCCATCCATCCATCCATCCATCCATCCATCCATCCATCCATCCGCTTTTAAAAATATTTATCCATTATATTTTCATCTATAGTATACGTATACACTGGATTTAGTCATTTATAGATTATTTGGTCACACTTTAAGGTTTCATTAGTTAATGTATTTACTAACATGAACTAATTAAAAAAAATTTTTATTTAATAAAATCCAAATCCAAGTAAATATCCAAACTCATGCTTGGTAACATTAGTTAATGCACCATGAGTTATTAACAGTGAACAACTGTATTTTCATCAAATAACATTAACTAACATGAACAAATACTGTAATAAATGCGTCGTCCGTTGTTTCTTCATGTAAATGCATTAACAAACTAATACAACCTTATTGTAAAGTGTTACTGGTTATTTATTCATTTTTAAGGCATATGTTGAATTTGAACTAAATTGATAGTTTACCCCAAAACAAAAATGTACTCTCCCTCAAGTGGTTCCAAACCTGTTTGAGATTCTTTCTTCTGCTGAACACAAACAAAGATACTAGTTTTCATTCTACTATGGATGTCAATGGCTACTGATTTCCAATATTCTTAAAAATATCTTTGTTTGTGTTCAGCAGAACTATGACTATACTATGGAAGTCAATGGCTATTGATACAGTAGGAAGTCAATGTCAACAGATGAAAGAATCTCAAATACATTTGGAACAAATGAAGGGTAAGTAAATGATGGCAGAATCTTCATTTTTGAGGAGAATTATCCCTTTAAGGGCATCACAATGCTTTAGATCAACCAGAAAGCAAGGTTAATTTACAATCTGCTAAACTCTGAACTCTTGGTTTATTAACCATAAACCTGTTAACTCTAGGTATGTCTATTCTACAGTCTCTCCAGGGAGTGAGATTTGCCTTCCAAAAATTTGCCTTCCGTTTACTTTTTAAGTGCTAATTGCTCACTATTGGTAGCTGTACATTATTTTGTAATCTTAATTTTTTTGTAAAACCTAAATATTATGTAGAAGACCACTATTTCAAGACCATGGTCTCAATTGTGTACTTCAATTGCTGACTGAACAATCTTCCACACAAAACTAGTGAGTTTGGCATTTTCATGGTCATCATAACCATTGCTTACATTAGTAAACCGTGACAGAGAACACACTGATAGTCAAAAACAATGATACACAGACTTTCTATTCTGATTGCAATAAGCTCATTAACAGACGTTAATTTATTTTCTTTGTTGGTTTATAGTGGAGTATTCCGTTAGAAATTAGTGGAGGGACTTTAAAACGTACTAATAGATACTAATGATTTTACATCTAGCTTTACTTCTAATTGTGCTTCTATAAGGATTATAAGCTTACAGTAATAATGATAATAATAATAATAATAATAATAATAATAATAATAATAATAATAATAATAATAATAATAATAATAATAATAATAAATTAATTTTCTTGTCGGCTTAGTCCCTTTATTAATCTGGGGTCGCCATGCACAGCAGAACAAACCGCCAACTTATCCAGCATTTGTTTTACGCAGCGGATGCCCTTCCAGCTGCAACACATCTCTGGGAAACATCCATATACACTCATTCCCACTCACACACTACAGACAATTTAGCCTACCCAATTCACCTATACCGCATATCTTTGGACTGTGGGGGAAACCGAAGCACCCAGAGGAAACCCACGCAACCATGGGGAGAACATGCAAACTCCACACAGAAATGCCAACTGACCCAGCCGAGGCTCGAACTAGCAACCTTCTTGCTGTGAGGCGAACGTGCTACTCACTATGCCACTGTGGTGCCCAGAATAATAAGAATAGTTATTATTATTATTATTATTATTATTATTATTATTATTATTATTATTATTATTATTGTTATTGCTGTTATTATTATTACGTCCTTTTTGCGTTCCCTATCCTAAGTCCAGAAGGTATTTGTGGTGCTTAGGTTTTTTTAAGCTACAGAAGCATTTTCTATAATAGTGGTTATTGAAAACCATACTCTGATAATTTGATAATGGCCTTTTAATTTTTAGAGGCCATAATTAACTTGAGTCTGTCTTTTAATAGAGAGATCCAAACAAATAAATGTGATACTGGCCTTGGTAGTACTAGGAGAAAAAGAAATGATTATGATTCCCCATTCTCATCTGCTTTTAGCTGTGCGCACAAATATGAGAATAAACTTCATAGCATGCTTTCTCCCAATAACTCTTTCAACCTATTCACAACAAAATTATTTTCAATTAGCTGTAGATACCAAAAAGATTAAAATCAAGCATCATGACCTCTATTATTAACTGTTAGTTTTGTAAAAACAGTAGCTGTTTTATACTCAATAGAAGATGAGAGCAATATGAACCCCCCTAGGGTTGTCTCTCTTTTCCCCCTGTCTTTCTCTTTCTGTTTTTCATCTCTCTGAAACATAATGGAAAGTCTTTTCTACACAGTGATTATATGATTTGCTCCGCTAAGGCCTGTGTGTTATTGTCTATTAATGGACAGACAAATTATATAAATGCATCTCAGAAATAATGGTGCACAATGGCTGATGCATGTAATAGGCGTCAGTGTGGCAGCTCAGCGGCTCGTCGTGAGCGAGCAGTACAATGTTCCTCTGCTTGAACAACGCTGGACGGCTACCTCTGAACCCACATTACTCATATGCTGATAGAAACGAGGAAAAGAGACAAGACTGAGAGATGTACAGGGGATTCGCTTACACACGCGGGGGCTCAGACCTCTGTTTTATCTATATTTTATTTAGTCTTTTTTTGCAAAATGCCAAATGAAATATGCATGGTCTGCTTGAGGTCTTAAAGTTTAATGGTGGTATTGGGGGTGGGGACTTTAAGCTGGAGTGTTAGAGGCCAAATCTAATGTGGGCAAACAAGAGAATGATAGACCTGTATTTTGTGAATACATGGAGACTGAACAGAGATGATATACGGATGGATGAATTGGCTGTATTCCAATGAATTCTGCTAGTTAAAGAAATGGTTCATCACTCATCATTACTCATCTTCGTGTTATTTCAAATTTCTGATTTGGGATGGGGGGGAGGGGGGGTATTTTGAAGAATGTTAAGGTATGGTCTTGTTTATAGAATTAATGTCAGTTGGAAATTTGACAAACTTCCAATTCAGTGGTAGATTAAGTACACAAATTAAGTCATTCATTTTCCTTTGGCTTAGTCCCTTATTTATCAGGGGTCGCTACAGCGGAATGAACTGCTAAAGTATTTCGGCATATGTTTTACGTAGTGGATGCCCTTCCAGCTGCAACCCAGTACTGGGAAATACCCATACATTCTCACATTCACACGCACACTCACACACTAATGCCTCAATCACATTAGCAGCGACTTTGTAACTGCATGTCGCTCTGGGTGCATGTCACGCAGGTCTGTGTAGGTATATATAGCATGAATACGAACGGCCTCTGGGAAAGTTGAGAGAGGATCACGTGAGCTCTACTGGTGCTCCTATAAGCTGTCGCTCAAGAAATTCGCTCTTCGTTTGCATAAAGTTGAAGGATTCTCAACTTTGTCGCATCGCTCAACATGCCCATCTGGTCGCCAGCGGTCACTGGAAGTCGCTCGCTCTTCGTTGAAATGAACAATCGCTTGACGCTTTGCCACTGCGAGACGCTCATAGTGTGAATGAGGCTTAAGGCCAATTTTGTTTACCCAGTTCACCTATAGCCAGCCGTGGATTTAGTGATTTGAGGGCCCTAAGCAATTCCAGCCATGGGGCCCAACAGTCCTAAAATGCACCCTTTCTACTTTCATTTCATTTCTATTTATTTATCTAATTAGTTTTTTTTTATATCACTCAAACTTCCTTTATACATTTTATCTTGATCCAACCTCTACATTTTAAATGATTAGCTTTCTTAAAATTAATTTACAAAAAATATATAATAATAATAATACTTTTGAATTTGACTGGGGCCTGCTCCATTATTGGGGGTGGTGGACAAATTTGTGCAAATGTTATAATATTATTATTACATGACATCATGTTATTAAAAATATTATGTTTAATTTTATATGAAATCATTATTATTACATAAAAAATTATTTGACTATAAAACAACGTTATATATTGGTATAATTTATACTTCTAGATATTTACTTCAAGATCTCCTGGGGCCCTAAGTGGCTGCTTACCTTGATTATTGGTTAAATCCGCCTATAGCACATGTCTTTGGACAGTGGGCACCTGGACGAAATGCACACAAACACAGGAAGAACATGCAAGCTCCACACAGAAACTCAAACCAGCGACCTTCTTGCTGTGAGGTTAACCACTGAGTCACTGTGCAGCCCCACAAATTAAGCTTTTTATATTATGAATACCAACGGCAATTCTGTGTGAAGTTTGCATGTTCTCCCTGTGTTTGTGGGGGTTTCCTCTGGGTGCTCCTGTTTCCCCCACAACTCCAAAGACATGTGATATAGGTGAATTGGGTAAGCTAAGATTGTCCATAGTGGATGTGTGTATGAGTGCATATGGATGTTGCCTAGGGATAGGTTGCAGCTGGAAGGGCATCCCCCGCGTAAAACAAATGCTGGATAAGTTGGCGGTTCATTCCGCTGTGGCGACCCCAGATTAATAAAGGGACTAAGCCGAAAATAAAATGAATGAGTGAATGCAAATGGGAGGCATGATGGCTCAGTGGTTAGCACTGTCAGCTAACAGCAAGAAGACTGCTTGTTCGAGTCCCGGCTGGGCCAGCTGGCATTTCTGTGTGGAGTTTGCATGTTCTCCCCGTGTTGAAAAAAAACTATAATGTATGCATGTGCATGTGTGAATGAGTGTGTATGTGCGTTTGTAAGTGCTGGGTTGCAGCTAAAAAGAGCATCCGCTGTGTAAAACATCCGCTGGTTCATTTTGCTGTGGCTATCACTAAAATAGTGACTAAGCCAAAGGAAAATGAAGAAAAATGAATGAATGCCGATGACTTCAACATAGTTCAAAATATCTTCTTTATGTGGTTGACAGAATAAAGAATCTCACAAAGATTTAAAAGCACATGAGAGTGATCAAATGCTGGTCACATTTTAAATCCTGCAAGAACCAGTTAGCATTGTCTTTACATGTCAAGCAAATTTGTTTAAACTTGTTTGTAACTTCACTAATCAGTATTGTTATGTACATAAAACACCAAAATAAATTCATGAAGTGATCATATCTCTTAAGAAAAGGTTTTTGTTTGTTTGTTTGTTTGTTTTTGAAGTAGAGGAACTGAAAATCGAACTTACATTATTCATTCATTTATTCATTCATTCATTTTCTTGTCGGCTTAGTCCCTTTATTAATCTGGGGTTGCCACAGCGGAATGAACCGCCAACTTATCCAGCATTTGTTTTACGTAGCGGATGCCCTTCCAGCCACAACCCATCTCTGGGAAACATCCATACATTCTCATTCACACACATATACTACGGACAATTTAGCCTACCCAATTCACCTGTACGACTTATCTTTGGACTTGTGGGGGAAACCGGAGCGCCCAGAGGAAACCCACGCAACCACGGGGAGAACATGCAAACACCACACAGAAATGCCCAGCCGAGACTCAAACCAGCGACCTTCTTGCTGTGAGGCGAACGTACTACTCACTACGCCACCGTGGCGCCCACTTTACATTATTTGTTGACAATTTCTTTTATTTTTTTAGGTGAACTAGCCTTTTAAATTATGAAAAAATTATATAATATGGATGAATATACTATAGCCTAATAAACAACGAGACTGCTAGTCATAATAAATGTATTCATACAGGTTTGCATCAACATGACAGCGGTTTAATCTAAGGACATCAAAGGTTCCGTCATTTTATACGTCCTCTTCCTCTGCAATTTTACAACACAGTGCAAATTTTGCTCAAGGTTGTGCATGCATGACCAAGCACGCCTGCTGTAAAAGAGAGTGGATGCTCGTAGCTCATTGTAATCTATAATTAAACCTGGCGCTAACAGCTAAGCTCTAAACCTACGCACACATCCGCTAACGGCTAGCTACCCTGGCAACTGCGCTACGGTGGGAGATGCATGATGGGACGTGACAGTAGCGCCCGCGGCTCCCTAGAGAGGGTGGAGCCTACCAAGGTGACAGCAGGGAGGGGCAGCGCGTTCAGGACGACAGTGCTTTCCGTTCAAGAATGTCACTGTAGAAGGAATTTCTGATTTAATCATGTGCTCATTTCAAATACACACTTGTATGTGGAATAAAAAGAAATCAAATCACTGTTTAAACTCATTGCAAACCTTATATGACTCAGACACAAAAATGGCGCATCTCATGTGGCAAACGTTGGCATTTCTTCCAAAATAAATATTGAAAAAGAGGCACATTTTCAGACATGCTGACATATTTCTAGAAAACTAAATTTCAATGTTTTAACTTGAGTTGTGAAATACATATTTGATGAACTAACCCTGATTGTCAACGTAAAAATCTGTCATTTCTGAAGAAAACATTATTTAAAATGTACAATTATTTTTGAAATCCAAAAGGTTTAAAAGGTTATTAGACCTTAATAGGATAATGTTTAATAAAAGCATTTTGTATAACCTCTTATGCATGAACAAATGTTTATTTATATCATGGAGGTGTGCACTCAGATAGAAGGGAAATAATATTAATATTCAGACACACAGAATGTTACAGGAGAATATTCTGTCTCACGGACACATGCAGTCCACGTGTGTTAATCTGCTTTGACAGGTCATGGAGGGCTTTTTTCCCCTTCAGCTGTTTCTCTTGAACATTTGCATTTGAGTCATGGTTTCGGCACTGGGCCAAGCAGATTCAGACGCTCTTTTTATCTGTGTGGTCAACACCAGGTTACAGAAGGCATGGAATCATGCGACATTAGGTGATTTATTGCCTGAACATATCTGTATGTAATATGTACTGTATAATAAAGATTCAAAGGTTTGCAAATATGTAAGATATGTAAATGATGTTTATGCAGAACATGTTAGAAAACGTAACAAATGTTATGCATGAGACTGCATGATTTAATTATTGAGGTGAATGTTAATATAACATGAAATGTACATTATAAATTAATTTTAAAAATTAAAGCGTTTACAGCCTTTAACTCTGACCATGTTCATACACTAGAATACATTAGTTTATAGCATATAATCTTGTCATGCACATCAATAACAATAATAATTTTATGACAAGACTATAAAAGATCATCAAATTTAGTTTGTATTAACATATTTTCTTTATATTTTAATAAGTACATGTCAGATAAAAATTTTGTTTATTTTTACTGAATTATAACGTAATAATCTGTGATGGTAAAGGACGATGGTGCATTATTTGACCTTTTGTTTTCAGAAAAAATGTACTTAAAAATATTGGATTAATTACTTGCATTGAATATTCTTCCGTTCTATTTACTGTTTATGTACACTATATATGGCCACACTTTATTTTAAGGTACAACTCTACAACGCTATTAGCAAACCATTATGATTTCGCCTAAATAAACCTCTAATCTACTACTTGTAAGTAAGTTTTAAGGTTGTAAATAAGTTTAGGTCTTAGGTAGGATTAGGAATGAAGAATAAGATCACGCAGAACGTGCTTCATAATAATAAACAGCCAATATCCTGATAGTAAACTGCCAATGATTTTTGTAAATTGCACAGTATTTAACTTTAAAATGAAATGTATTTTACTATAGGATATTATTGTATTTTACTGTATTTTAAAGTTGTGAAAATCACTGTACATTTTATAGTAAAGATATGCAATTCTCTAAATACATCAAGACAAGCAAGATTAACGATGCTGTAAATGCAAATACAGTATTTTTGCTGTGACTGATTTACAGTAAGTTACTGGCGGACTGCTGCTCTACAGCTACACTGTTAATAATTTTTGTAAATTACACAGTATTTATCTTCAAAATGAAATGTATTTTACTGTAGGGCAGTTATGCAGTATGTTACTGTATTTTAAAGTTGCATTGTGAAAATGACTATGTTTTACGGTTAAGATATACAATGCTGTAAATAGATACAGCAAAATAAATGCTGTAAATGCAAATACAGTATTTTTACTGTAATTGTTTTACAGTAAGTTACTGGCAGACTGCTGCAGTACAACTACACTGTAAACGATTTTGTGAATTGCATATTAACTACAATATGAGCTGCATTTTACTGTAGGACAGTTATGCAGTATGTTACTGTATTCTAAAGTTGCATTATGAAATGAACTGTATATTTTATGGTAAAGACATACAATGTTGTAAGTACATATATAGCAAGATAAATGATGCTGTAAATGTAAATACAGTGTTTTTGCTGTAATTGGTTTACAGTAAATTACTGACAAACTGCAGCCAGTGCGTCGTAGATTCTACATGACTTTTTGTAAACATTGTAGGTAATAAGCCACTAGTTAATAAAGAGAACTGGTATATACTGTATATGATATATATGAATATAGCAGAATATACAGTAGTTGATAGTTGTCACTTTTCGCTATGCTGCAGAGTAAGAGGGTGAAAGGTCACCTAAGGATTTTCCATTAGTGAGAAAAAAACAGTGTCTGATAGCCATGAATAAAATATCGTAAAGTATGCCAGACTGTAGCTTTTACCATCTCAACCCATGAGAGACGAGAAGAGCGACAGAGCAAGTGAGAAAGAGCAAGCTGGGGGAAGAGAGGAATGGAGATTTACACACAAAAATCCATTTCTAAAGCCCTCAATGACTTTTCAATCACAATCACATGTATTTGGTTTTCTGACATGGTAAGAAAAAATAAATCATGACCTTAAATATTTGAAAAAGGATATGTGAAGATGTAAAACCATTTAGATTTTATCATATGACCACTAAGATATTATTTATCACTCATTTTTGAAACAATTTTAGCTGATTCACACATTTGGATGCTTTCAGGTTTTACTATGCTTGTGAGAACATTTGGATTCTTATCATGTATGCAAAACCTGACCCCACAGACATGCTTAAAGTACTATACAGATTTATCTGTTGCATAAATTAATATTTCAGTGTTATAGTAAGAAAGTAGCCCAAGTTGCTAGGCAGATTGGGCCACCAGATTTCACCTACACTCACTGAATATTAGCTGTGAATATGAGCGCTATTGTGCACTCGCTTTCTGCAGATCATTTTGTGGGTGAAGAGAATACATGTTGCATGCGATAACTGAGCTTCCAGACTGATATTAGGTGTGACACGCATTGATGGACAGAGCGTGATGACAATAATGGACGGAGCTTTCAGAGCTACAGTGATGATGGATTAAAAAATAAATAAAAAAGGCATTTACACAGTTATGCTTATTCAGAATTCGGTTACAAATGCATTTACTGGCAGTTTGGTAAAATTAACCCTTTAAATGCCTGCTCAAATGGTTGACCATATTTTGAATGTTTTAAATAATGACTGCTAAAGTCATTTAAAGAAGGACTGTTTTAAATAACGGTTTACACTACACGGCATTGTTGGTTTACAAAAAAATAAAAAATAACAACAAACAATTTTTCAACAAACATAATCTTGTTGCACTTCTACACTTGATTTAGTTTTTTTTGTAAAATAAAACATGTTAAAGAGAATCTGAAATATTTTATGGCATACTTCAAAAAATATGATGATTTGGTATTAATAAAAATTTTATTTTGATTACTTTTTTAAATAAATTGGACTAATACTTCATATTTTCAGATTTTTCATAGTATATATATTTTTTCTGATACTTTTACCATAAACCAACATATCAATCATTTGGTAGAGTTTGATATTTTAGAAATGATGGGATGTGTTAAAAATGCACTGAGTGTGCTAACTAGTGACATTAGGAGTTAAGCTATGTAATTTAAAAAAAAGAATTGCTGGTGGTGCAGTTAAAGGGTTAAAAAAAATTCCTGTTGAAAAAAAAAACTGTTGCTCACCAAAACAATAATATTGTGATGTAAATTAATTTAATGTAAATTATGTATTTTTAAATTTAATTTATTCCTGTGCCAAAGTTTAATTTCAGCACTATGATTCCAGTCTTTAATGCCATAATATCATTCAGAAATTATTATTAATAGTTTATGACTGGTGCGCAATTACTAACAAATGTTTGCATTATTATAAAGGTTAGAGCGCCTTCTTCTTGATATTTTGGTCAAAGAGAAAGTTTGAAGAATCATCATTAGCGAAATGGAATCATTTTGAAACATTCACTCATTCATTTTCTTGTCGGCTTAGTCCCTTTATTAATCTGGGGTCGCCACAGCGGAATGAACCGCCAACTTATCCAGCATTTGTTTTACGCAGCGGATGCCCTTCCAGCCGCATCCCATCTCTGGGAAACATCTATACACACTCATTCGCACTCATACACTACGGACAATTTAGCCTACCCAATTCACCTATACCACATGTCTTTAGACTTGTGGGGGAAACCGGAGCACCCGGAGGAAACCCACACAACCACAGGGAGAACATGTAAACTCCATACAGAAATGCCAACTGACCCAGCTGAGGCTCGAACCAGCGACCTCCTTGCTGTGAGGCGAGCGTGCTACTCACTACCCACCGTGGCGCCCCATTTTGAAACATTATTAATTTATTTAATAAAAGAAAATCATGAAAGCTGAGAGACATACTAATATGTATTTAGATCTAACATTACACCTAAAAGGCAACATGGTGGCTCAGTGGTTAGCATTGTTGCCTCACAGCAAGAAGGTCCCTGAGTCGAGTCCTAGCTAAACCAGTTGGCATTTCTGTGTGAAGTCGTCACCTTGGAATTATAAGGTTCTATCTGCGTTCTGAATGATTTTGAGATGTTGAGCTTCAAAGTTTTTGCATTCCATAGCAAACAGTATAAGTGTAACATTTAAAAAAAAAATTCTAATAAAAAGTCTTAAAATGTAAACAACTTATTAAAAAAACATCCCATAATATTAATAAGTTGTCAATTAATAAGACTACTGCACGTCAATAACTCAATTTTGACAAAAATGTCAGAACCTTATAATTCTAAGGAGACGAAGTGTTTATGTTCTCCACATGTTCGCATGGGTTTCCTCCACGTACTCCGGTTTCCCCCAAAGTCCAAAGACATGCGCAAGGTGAATTGGAGGAACTAAGTTGGCCGTAGTGTATGATTGTTTCCCAGTACTAGGTTGTGGCTGGAAGGGCATCTGCTGCGTAAAACATATGCTGGATAAGCTGGCGGTTCATTCCTCTGTGGTGACCCCTGATAAATAAGGGACAAAGCTGAAGTTAATTGAATGAATGTATTACATCTAACATAAGCATCTAATGAAAATAACTGAGGAAATTTTAAATAATAATAATAATAATAATAAAATAAAATAAAATAAAATAAAATAAAATGTGTCCCTCAAGAGTTCTGCGATTGCCAGTTTATGATTGTTCACTGTAATAAGATTAATTACTGTTTACCAGTTAATATACTTTTACCATTTTTACAATCGATAAAATCTTTAGTTTCTGTCGATAGTGGCAAGTATGAATGAAGAAGAAGTAATAGATTTAAAGGTGTAGCACAAATGCTCATATGTATCTCACCTGGGGCATTAGACAGGGTTGTGTGTGCACAAAACTGCTGAAAAATCGTCACCAATTTTTTTTTTAAGTAGCAATAAAATATACATTCGTGCACAGCAAATTTCTGTGACTGTTTTCTAAATCGTTATTCATTAAGACCTTGTTGTGCCCTACCCTAATGTAAATATCACATGGCATTTTAATGACATTTTGGCAAATGAGACAGAGCTATCAGTTTGCATGATTGCTCTTCGGATTCTTTCCTCTTTTGCGTGCCGCTGCATGTGTGCAGACACTGTTAGCAGCAGCGTTTTGACTGTGCTGGTCAATGTGCACAATTCTGTGACTTCATGCCCTGAAGACTGAGTCTAGACACGAGCCAGCCAAGCTGCCCTGATGACCTACATCCCACTATTACAACCATCACTCCATTCACACACATAGAGAGAGAGAGAGAGAGAGAGAGAGAGAGAGAGAGAGAGAGAGAGAGAGAGAGAGAGAGAGAGAGAGAGAGAGAGAGAGAGAGGGGGAAAACGTGTACAGTGAGGAGGGTTGGAAAAAAATAGCAGAGAGAAGCATAACAAGGATGCGGATTTAAAAGAAACCAAAACAGAGGAACGTGTAGGTTTTGTCTGAAGATGTGATACTGATTTTATTCATTCATTCATTTTCTTTTCGGCTTAGTCCCTTTATTAATCCGGGGTCGCCACAGCGGAATGAACCGCCAACTTATCCAGCATTTGTTGTACGCAGCGGATGCCCTTCCAGCCACAACCCATCTCTGGGAAACACATCCATACATTCTCATTCACACACATACACTACGGACAATTTAGCTTACCCAATTCACCTGTACCGCATGTCTTTGGACTGTGGGGGAAACCGGAGCACCCGGAGGAAACCCACGCAACCACGGGGAGAACATGCAAACTCCACACAGAAATGCCAACTGGCCCAGCCGGGGATCGAACCAGCGACCTTCTTGTTGTGAGGCAAACGTGCTAACCATTCGGCCACCGTGGCGCCCTATACTGATTTTATATTTGTTTTTAATAACACTAGCTTTACTCTAAACATGGTAGGTTGTATTAGCTCCAATAATACAGTATTTTGTTAAAATGTTGAAAAAATATCTGTTGATTATAGTTCCCCATAACAATATGGGATTCACTGGTGTTTTCTTTGATACTTTCAAGTTGCATTAAGGAACCTTCATTGTAAAATACTATTATTTTAATTAGTTTGAAAGCCTATGTCAGTATAAGTGTTTTGTCAAACTTTCCAATATTAAAAAAACATTAGAGCAGAAGTCAAGGTCTCATGCAATTAGAAATTTGAAAGTAAAAAAAAAATGATTTTTTTTTTATTGTGAAGGCCCTATGAAGCCATTTGAAAGTGTAAATAGAAGTTAAATTTCTCTTCCATTTTCTACTATCACAGCTTTTGATGTTGAAAAGTTTAAGGAAGTGACTTTCATTAACATTTCTATTTGTTTAAAATGATTTGGGCTGGTCAGGCAACTTGCAATACAAATCCAGAAAATGAGTAACCAATACTTTTTCATTTTTTATTAACAGACATTTTTTTGTAGTGTACGTTGTAATTAAACCATCAAATCTGATGATTGTTTTTGGACAGAGAAACACACTAAACCTGGTTTATTGTATGCATTAACTGACAGATTATTTAACTATACACTTTATATTTACTTTATCATAGATAATGATAATAATAATAATAATTATTATTATTATTATTATAATAATTATAATAATAATAATAACAATAACAACAACAATAATAATAACAATAACAACAATAATAATAATAATAATAATAATAATAATAATAATAATAATAATAATAATAATAATAATAATAATAATAAATAATTATTATTAATAATAATAATAATTCATTCATTCATTTTCTTGTCGGCTTAGTCCCTTTATTAATCCGGGGTCGCCACAGCGGAATTAACCGCCAACTTATCCAGCATTTGTTTTACGCAGCGGATGCCCTTCCAGCCACAACCCATCTCTGGGAAAATAATAATAATAATAATAATAATAATAATAATAATAATGGAAATAAAGCTAGGGCGACTCGAAGGCTCAGTGGTTAGCACTGTTGCCTCACAGCAAGAAGGTGGCTGGTTCAAGTCCCGGCTAGGTCAGTTGGCATGTCTGTGTGGAGTTTGCATGTTCTCCCCATGTTCGAGAGAGAATGAGTCATTAAATATATAAATAAGTTCATCCTCCCCAGTGTTTTGATTATAATAAAAATGCAGTAACATGTTGAAATTCATTCATTCATTTTATTTTCGGCTTAGTCCCTTTATTAATCTGGGGTCACCACAGCAGAATGAACTGCCAACTTATCCAGCTTATGTTTTTACACAGCCGCAACCCAACACTTGGAAACACCGATACACATTGCATTTACACACATACACAATAGCCAATTTAGCTCATTCAATTCACCTATACCACATGTCTTTGGACTATGGGGGAAACCGGAGCACCCGGAGGAAACCCACGCGAACACAGGGAGAACATGCAAACTCCACACAGAAATGCCAACTGACCCATCCGGGGCTTGAACCAGCGACCTACTTGCTGTGAGACGATCGTGATATCCACTGTGTCACCGTGACGCCTCTTATGTTGAAATATTATTAGACTAAACTTAAACTGAACGAGTTAACCTAATCATACTTCGCATGCTTTGTGTCAGACTGGAAAATAAATGTAAAAAATTAAGTGTTATTATTATTTTTTTAACACAATTAATGAAGGGAGACATGATTTAGGCTTTAATGTAGTGTTACATTGAGATTTACAGAGGCTTCTGTAAAAAACTAATTATAAAACTATAAACCAAATAAACTCTAAATTACTAAATCAGATTACAGATTTAGTTAAGGCAACACAACTTAAATGGTCTAAGTAAATGACACTCAATCTAAATAAGGGATATTTTAAATATATTATTAAGAAACAAATACTTAATACAATAAGATTAAAACTACTTAACCGAATTCAGGCCGTGACTTTGCACAGTTTAATTAAGTAAACTTAATAAATTTATATTTACAGTGTGTTGGATTTATGATGTTTTTTCTTTTGAAACTTGACAGCTTCACTCTCCATCTACACAGCAAAAAACTCAGTGTACATTTAACTCAATTTGAGTTAAACTTAACACTCTCTGGGTGTACATATGACTCCCTCCATTTTGGAGTTAAAATAACCCTTTCTAAAGTGTGGAATTTGTACATCATTCACAGAGTTTATTTTAACAATTTAAGAGTTTATTCTTACATCAAACTGGAGCGTGTGTGTTACCCTTTAAAGTGTTAATATATTACCTTTGTTGCTATATTATCAATTGGTGTGTGTGACAGATAACAGTGATCAAATATGTTGAAAATAGTTTTAATTTATTAAATGTTCATTAATCTTTTCAGAAATCATTTCAACACATTCAACTATTTGCATTTTAAAATGCAACAAGACATGTTTTTAAGTTTAAGTAAAATGTACTGTTTGATCACTGTTTGTCCGAAAGGACCGGTTCAAGTGAAAAAATAATAAACTGGACCTTCCATTACTAGTGGAAAATACACTGCATATTGAGTTAAAAGTTTAACACTGAAAAAAAAAACTCTTAAATATACACTCTTTCACACTCGTGGATTAAAATGTACTCCGATTTTAACACTGAAAAACAGCAAAGAAAATCACACTGTGTATTTAACACTGGAATTTTTGCTGTGTAATCTCTATTTTTTTTTGTTCTCAGCAAGACGCAGTAGTCATTTTTTAGTAAGATTTACAATGACACAAGTAATATTGATAGAAATTCGTCATACATTTGTTTAAACAAATTGTCCTTTTAAGTATCAAGTAAGGATTTCTGTCAAGTACAGAAAAAAAATGACAAGCAAACACAGCAACCTAACTCTTGTTCATCAGCAACTAAAAGATGAGGGGGGAAATGCACTTCAGTTCAAGTCACATGACTTAATAAGTTCAAACATATAGTCTAAAGAGCACATATTTCTCTCATGTTTTTCAGACGATGATAAAGGAGCCAGGCTGACACTGTCAAAGAGATTTCACTTTTCTGCATTCAGTTTCTCTATGTATTCAATGAGTCAGTTGGACTGTGCTAATGTGTATTTGTCTGCGCATACGAGTATGTGTGCGTGCGTGTGTGTGTGTGTGTGCAAAAAGATGTTTTTGAGCTCAGACAGCATAAAGAATCAGACAAAAGTGTGTGTGGTTTTGAGGCATACGTTAAAGCAGACATAATACCACAAAAATAAAGGCTTCATCCTCCACATATGGAGCTGTGAAACCCCCAACCCTCCCCCCGTTCCTCCACCCACAAACACAAACGCTCAAGTAAATAGCAATCGCAAGAGACGCTGCAAGATTATGAGAGTATGTCGCAAATTTGTTTAGTTCAGTTATCAAGCCATTTGTCATGTTTGCAATATCAGAAATGTCAAATTTTGTGTTGTCGTTCTTGTGGATCAGCTATACATAATAAACATGCGTGTGTATATAGTTTGTTTCAATAAAAAAGCTGAGTAATTTTCTCCATCCCTTTATTATCTCCTCCTCCTCCTCCGCCTTACCCACAGACAAACAAACAGTTGTTAGAGTTGTTGCAATTACTTAATCCTCGAGATTAACGATTGGACATCAGCTGAAACAAAGACAAATTGAGATGACAAATGATCTGTCTGGCGGTCAGTGTTGTGGATGGATGGATCAGGTAAAGGCGGAAGCACACACAGTTTATAAATGACACACAAAAAACACATTTTCTCTTGTGACACTAACAATAATCAAGGTTTGGTAGTATGATTTTTGCTGAAATGCAGAACAACATTATTACGTAAAAAATGGCTGTTTTATACTTTAATATATTTTTAAACTTATATTAAATAATAATAATAATACTTTTTTATTTGTATAGGACTTTTCCTACGTACATACATGCTACTCAAAACGCTTCACAAGCAACAAACAAGCATTATAAAATAAACCAAATAAAAATGTATAGACAAATACAGCAAAATAAACAACGAAATACATACTCTGATGAAAACATATATGTACACGCATATATGTGGATGAAAGCATACATGTACACACATATATGCATATATCTACACAATCACACACACAACAATCCTTAAATATGCATATACATGCACACACCGTACATGCACACATACACCAACACAATATACATATATAGATCAAATGCATACGCTTCACATACTCTTATATTCATATGCAATTTTAAAAAGGTGCGTCTTAACGCTTTTTAAAAACATGAATGCTGGAGGATTCTTTCACTTCATTTGGGAGACAATTCCAAATTTTTGGAGCATAGTAACTAAAAGAGGTGCCGCCAGATCGCATCAAATTTAAAGGATAGCATTTATTTGACAGCAATGCTATAATATTTTTTTAATATATTATATAAATATATATCATTTAAATATGTTGTTTTCAATTTTATATTTAATTTTATATTTAAAAATAAATATTGAAATACTTGAGTAATTTTAAATGATTATTGTACATTATTCCTTTTGTATGTTTGAGTACACATTAAAAAGAAACAGTACTCTTTACCCCTTACAACTTTTACTTAAACAAATGTCCTGATAACATTTTTACATTTTGTGATGTGTAAATATCTATGCACATTAATAAACGGACATTTGAACGTGCTTGACATGAAAGATACAATGTTGTTTGATTTAAAACCGCACAGTTTCAGCTTGTCATGACGTACCTCAAAGGAACGTTTGTGGTCCAAATTTGACCATTAAATCTAGGGAATACTGATGTAGCAAAATAGTGATTTCCCCCTTTAAATGTCCAATCTGTTTTGTACATTATATTTGCAGAATGAACATAATTGAATGCAAATAAAATCAAATGATGATAATTTGGTTTACAGTTAACATTTTACTGGCAAATATACAAATATTATAATTTTTTTTTATATAACTATTTTTAGTGGTTTTCACCTTTCTTATGATATAGGACAGTGGAGATTTCAAGTAGGAAGGCAGAGAGAGGGGAAGGATCTGCAGAGGACCACGAGCCGTGAATTAAACTTGGGTCACCGTGAGCACTTCTTTGCTATATATGTCAGTGCACAGTATCACTGGGCTATCGGCGCCTATGCTTTCATTAAATGTTATGATTTTCACACACAACAAACACACAAAAAACATTGTATGATTAATTAATTGTAAAACTTGTTTAGTGATATTCTGACTAGTAATCGATAAGCGGTATTATAATTTTATACTGAGGAACAATGTCTTTCACAATTGGAGAGGATTTAAAAGTATATCTTTAAACTTTTTCTTTTTTTCCAACTCACTTTTACTTTTTACAGTTCAAAACTATGCTTTTGTTCTTTTTTCTCTCTCAAGCATGTTTTGGACAGATATTTGTACTTTAAAAATTATGCATACTTTTGTAGGACCCTTATGTGTACACTTTTGATCATTCAGAAAATTGCTAGTGCTAGTGCTCAGTTAACATTTCTTCTTATTATCAATGTTGAAAACATTGAAACAGTGCTGCCCAATGTGCTGCCTAATGTGTTGTCTATAATGTAATTTACTATTTAATTCTTAAATTCTTTGATCTTGGTCCTTTTTAGGATTCAATCGCAAATAACATTTCTGAAGAACAGCATGTATTTTAAATACATGATTTTTGTCAAATACTTTCATGTCATTTGGATTGACTATAAAATACACTAAACAGAAAAAAAATCTATACATTTCTTGACAATTTAAAATCTGCTTTGAACACATGTAAACACATGTGAACTTCACACATCCATTTACTTACTAACTGGTTTAAATTCATAGCAAACATAGCTCAGAAAACTCTACGGTCATTAGTTAGTGGATACTTCTTGATTTGATATTTAGCATTTAATTTAGTGAATCTCAGACATTAAGCCTGGATTAAGTATCCAAATATAACCTCCACCACTCCTCTATATATACTCCTCCAGCTGGACTTGCCAGAATGGCACATTTTCCCGACTAAAAATGTTAAAAACAATTTACATTATTATTTGTGTGTTTGTCTTCATGTTTGTGTTTTCAGCATCATCTAATTGCGAGTAAAAGATCATTATCAACCATCAGATTAGACTATTCCTGCAGCCATCATACACTAAACTGCTTATGTCCATAATCTTGGATGTGTGCGGTAAGAATTGTGAGATGCTGGTATGGTCGAGTGCCCTCTAATCCCTCTTCTAGACTCAGGATTAAGGGCCGAGTGAGCGGGACGGAGGGAGGAGTTAAAAACAGAAGGTCCCCCCCTCCCCATCATTGTCATTAAAAACACACACATGGCTATCAGCAGTCCCCTCAAACTCGTCTGCATACACTTCAACAGTACAGTACAGTTATAGTGAAGATTAAACTGTGGACAGACGCTAAGAGGATAGAGTGAGACTCTGCTGGGCATCAAGTGCCCATCTGATTTCTGATGGGGTTGAAGCATGATGTCAATAATCAGGGGACAAAGGTCATGAGATGATGAATTATAATGGGATTTCTATCATCTCACCTTTACTGTATTTACATCGACTATGATAAAAGAAAGTCATCATCATCCTGTTCCTGTGGCTCTCGAAGAGACTCAGACTCCCTTGAGAAGCCCCATAATCCCCCAATGGTGCAAGCTGTCATCGCCACTCAGATGTTTATTACAGTAAATATGTGTTTTTATGTGTGAGTCTGTTGCACCCCCAACCCATCCCAACACCCCCTCATAATTTCTACTCAACACTGGTAACAAAATGTAGCCAAAATGGTCTACAAACTAAGGAAATGCTACAATATTATCAGAATATTAAGGGCCAGATTTACTAACAGCTTGTGCCAGTGCAAACTTTCGTTTTAGTGTTAAAACAGTACAGAGAAGAACAGTGCTGAAAAGGCTTGGTTAGAGCCGTTTAGCGCCTGAACTTATTGCATATGCATTTGTAGGAGCGTCCAGTCAGACGTTAATTTTATGGGACGGCAATATTTAAATGAATCACGAAAAGTGATTTACTAACATTTACAGTCTTGTATTATGAGTATTTGGAACGTATTTAAATATACGTCTGAGTATTTAATGCCTAAAAAAGCATGTCAACTTGAAATGGCTGCAGTTGTTGCCAGGACGCATCACAGAGAACAGATAACATGTGGTATAAAGATTTTTTACAAACATACAAAGTGATTTGGAATGCCAGAGGAACACATCGTCTGAACATATAATTATTTTTTATTTGCTTTATTTGATTTAAAAGATGATTTGGAACAAAAAATCCCAAGACTATAAACTTAATTCAATCTTTAAATTTTTGCACATTCTTGCACAAATTGGGTAAAAAATTGACAAACCCAAACATTGGGTTCAATTTGGTTCTATAAATATAATTTTAAAAAGACCCATCAGTTGGTTTAGTCTGTATTACACACAGAATTGGGTTGAAATAATCTAGCATTTTTTAAAGTGTGGGCTATAGCCCTGTCAAAATTTTGAATATCCATGGTTTACCCCCTAAAGGGTGACCAGATATCCTGTGTTTCACAGGAAAGTCTCATCATTTAGCACAGATATGACCAAACTAGGGCTCAAGGGCCAAAGTTGTCCCATAACAACCTTTGATTTGGCCCATCATCCCATCTCAGAGAAGAGGGAGAAGGATGGGAAGGTTGGGGCCAATGCCTTCAGCAGAGCGCGTCTTCTCTAATTTAAAGTAATCGTTGTTGGTTTAATTGTTGAGATACAAAGAAAGCAAATGAAAAGAAATGTTTCAATTAAATGTTGTGCACGAATCATTTAAAATATGTAAGGTTCCTTGACTGGTAAATCAAGTGTATCATATGATGGCCATATCACACTGTAAAAATTAAAGGTTCCTGGAGGCACCTTTTGGGGTTCCT
>CAIGQQ010026254.1:3010-13017 GCA_903798035.1 Danio albolineatus | reverse complement strand
TATATATACATATATATATACATATATATGTATGTATACCCCAATTGCTCTTTAAAAAATGCATTTGCCAAAAAAATCAGAAATGGCTTTTTGCTGAAAAAAGGTTCCCGACCCCTGATCTAGAAAGTTGTCTGACAAATGGATCCACTTCATCCCAGATTGTGGCAGATGGTTGAGAACCACTGTTGTATGCCGGATTCAGTGCCTGGCACTTTTCTTATGTCACTGTTTCCTATGCCACTGGTGTATGTGTTTGTGTGCATTATCATTTTTCGAAGAAAATAATAGATCATCACTGTGTAAAGGTGGAATTTTGTATTGTTTAGTGATTTTTTTTGTTGTTTACAGATTCATTAAAATGCATCAAACTCTATGTGTGAGGTTATTTTGCATGATGAATTTTTAGATTAAAATCGGACTCGTGTGCAAAGACCTTTAGTGAGAACAGACACAGGATAAGAATGAATCTTTCTAGCGTGCATGTTTTATGCACCTATGTTCGTCTACTCTATCAAATGAAATATGCTTCAAAAGGCTGTGCATTCAACTTTGCACCAATATACATGTAAAAAAAGTATACTTCGGGTTTAAAGGCTGGGGCACACCAGGCAGACGGTCTGCAATTGGGCTTAGTTGGGCTGTTGGTCGGTCCGGCTAGTGTGTTTGGTGTTTTTCGCTCAACATCAGATAAAGTTGGCTCGATTCACCATGTCAAATCTGCGTCAGGCGTCCACCGAAGAGAGCGCTCTGACTGATTAATCAGCAACAAATCAGACCGCAAGAACAAAAAATGAAATCAAGTAAACAATTTAAGGAACGTACTGTAATTTTGCTACATTTCTTGAATATTAGCAAACAAAACCGATTACAAGAATGTCAGACATATTTGCGCAAGCGAATCCCTCTGTGGTTAGTGACAATTACTGTGATAATGGTACTAAATGCTGCTTTGTTTGTGTTTTGGAATGCGTGTTTGACATGTGTTTTCCTTTCGCTAAATGAGAAAACATTACGAAAAGACAAATCCTCTCATGCACTGTCGAATCAGATGGACGAATCAATGCAAGGACACAACACAGTTGGTTTTCGTTGGCACTAGTTATCATCAGCTTGGTGTGTCCTGGCCTTAAGAGAAATCTGACACTGAAGGACAATGTTTTGTCAGCTACATCGCCCCTTGTGGCAGGATTGTTTGCATACGAAATTGAGCTTGCGTAGCTAGAAGTGTCAAATGGATGCGTATAGCATTATGAAATATAAAAATATACATTTGCTTTACATTATAAATTCAGGATGCACTGCTTGTAAGAAAGTCCGTAGGTTGAAAGGGTCCGATTTTGACTTTGTGTGCTTCCTTGTTGGAGGGAATATCATGTTACTGAACCTCAAGCGTTAGTTGCAAAGAATTAGAGAATCAGTTTCCCTAACAATGTCTTCAAAACTGGAGGATTGTTGTGATATGTTTTATTTTTCTGATGTGTTTTTTTGTTTTATGTGAGTAGAGAAGATGACTATATCCCATGGTACTGGTTGAAACATGTTTCTACCGGAAACTGACAGCATGTGCATGTTTATTAGCGGAGGTCTTGGAACGAAATGATGTGTTTGTATGAGTTGTATCTGCTAATCGTCCAGGTGCTGCTCCTCCCAGGTGGATGTCGGGATGGCGCTGTACGGGTCCATGATGACTTTGGCGCAGCGGATGATCATGGCCACCAGCAGCAGACAGAGGAAGGCGATGCATGCCAGGGTCAGACCCTGGTCCACGTCCACGAAAGCGGGGTCGGGCGTTGTTTCCTCCATCGCTTCGGTCTGTCCGCATCAGTCCAGGCTTCTGCCACCATCCTGATCACTTATCTGTGACGGCGAGACGGAGAGAGGAGTGAATTGCCTGCCTGCCTGAGTGCTTTGATGAATCTGTGTAAGTCAGCTTAAAGTTATCTGGAGAGGGCTGTTGTTGAATCATTAGAGACGTCAGGGCATGTTTTTACATTCTGTCTGGGCTGCTGTTCTGTGGTACAACCCCAAATCAGAAAAATTTGGAACTGTACGGAAAACAAGTAGGGATTTCAACATTTACTTCAACTTGTATTTCATTGCAGACAATACTATAAACATTAGTTAATGTGTTCCTCCTGAATTTTCAAGAGATCATACTTGACTATGCTTGACTATGTAAGCAGGTTTGGCATGCTGTCCCGGGAGAGAACCCTGAGCTCAGAGATAAATGAGCCAAAGGCTCCGGCCTGGTCAATGAGCATCAGGAGGGATACGAGATCAGGTAGTTCTCAAGAGCTCCCCTGATCCGTTTAGCCTATACCTTGATTAATAAGACGGCTCTATGGGAGTAGACCGCCAACCACTACAGTGTGTAAGTATTAAGTGCTTTTGACTGATACTATGGGAGTAGACCGCCAACCACTACAGTGTGTAAGCATTAAGTGCTTTTGACTGATACTATTATTTAATTCACCTGTGTCTCATGTCTTTCAAGAGTTCACACTTAGATATGCTTAGCGTTTATAGCAGGTTTGGCATGCTGTCCTGGGAGAGAACCCTGAGCTCGTAGTCAATCGCCCAGTCAATAAGCATATGAGGGGATCCGAGGTCAGATACTGTAGGTCTCGAAAGCTCCCCCTTAGAAATGGGAGGAAAAAAGGAGGAGATGGGGTGGAAGGGGGATTCTTCCAAAACGAAGGTAGAGCAGTAGGGAAAAAACGGTCTGTTTATAGTAAGCTTGGATCACTCTGATTGGATTATTGCTGATTACAGATGATCAGCCAGGCGTGCTTAATCATATCACGTGCTCCTCTCGAAATTAATTTATGAAACTTCACTTAGACTATGGAGGAAACCGAAGTACCCGGGGAAAACCCCTGAGAACACGGGGAGAGCATGTAAACTCTTCACAGAAAGTGCCGACTGGCTCAGCTAGGACTTGAACAGCGACGTTCTTGCTGTGAGGCAGGCACTAAACCGCCGTGTCGCCCAATCCTAGAATTGAGAAGGAGGGAGAAGGGATGGATAGAGAGTCTTCCAAAACAAAGATATGGAATGAAGTTAGGCTGGATATTTATGTTCAATTTTGAACAATATGATTGGGTAGCTAATAATTAGCGATAGGGACCAGCTAGAGCTGCACGATTCTGGCTAAAATGAGAATCGCGATTTTTTTTTTGCTTAAAATAAAGATGACGATTTTCTCACAATTCTGTACATGTAAAATAAAGTTAATATGGGAAGGCTATTATTATTGTTATTTCAGAATAATTCATAATTCTGATGTTGAATTATTATGCTTGAGACATGTGCTTGCAATCTGTCATTGACAGCATTATTAGACCATGTTTTTCTACTGGTAAAATGAGACGTTTGTCATTATCAGATTCCCTCCTGCATTATATTTAACATTATATAGACTATAGTTATACTGACACTGTTAAACATTTATTCTCATGAACAACACTCTGTGTTCGCTATGAAAGAAAAACATTAAATGCTTGTCATAATCATTAATCTAAAATGCGATATGATCATTTAAATGATGTGCCCACTTTCGGTTTCATTTTCACTGAGCGGTTAATACTTCCCGCGCGGCTCCCAAACGATCGCTCTGTGTCACAAACTGAACTCTAGGTCTAGGGGGGTCGAATCGAGATCGCAATCTTTTTACGATTAATTGTGCAGCTCTAGGACAATTAGTCTGTGAAACTTCACTTATAGTTTTTTTTTTTTTTTTTTTTTAGTAACACATATTACAATTTTGGTTATTGCAATACATTTCAAAAAAAGCTGGGAGAGCAGTAGTTTAGGGCTAGTAATCAGGTGAGTTGGTTAAATAATGCTGTGATTTGAAACAGGTGATGTCAACAGGTGATTGTAATTATGATTAGGTACAAAAGAAGCATCTAAGAAAGGTCTAGTCCTTTAGGAGCAAAGATGGGCCGAGGATCGCCAGTTTGCCAACAAATATGTTGCCAACAAAGAAAATTATTGAAATGTTTAAGAACAATGCCTTCTTTTCCAGGGACGCCCCAAGCATATTTCAACTAGACAATGCAAAACCACATTCTGCACACATTACAAAGTCCTGGATGTGGAGGAAGAGGATACAGGTACTTGACTGGCCTGCCTGCAGTCCTGACCTGTGTCTAATAGAGAATACAGTATGTGGCGCATTTGAAGAGCAAAATATGGCAAAGAAGACCCCATACTGTTGTTCACCTTAAGACTGTTTGAAGGAAGAATAGGACAAAATTACCGCTGAAACACTTCATGTGACGTCTTCAGTCCCTAAACGTCTTTTAAGTGTTAAGAAAAGGATTGGCAGCATTACAGGGTGGTAAATGCTTTACCTATTTTGAAATGTGTTGCAAGAACCAAAATTGTAATGTGTTTATTTTGAAAAATAAATAAATAAATAAAATAAATAAATAAATAAATAAATAAATTATAATAATAATAATGATAATAATAATAAGGCAGCATTTACACTAGTGTGTTTTCGTTTTAAAATGGCTTAAAATAAACGGTTTAATTTCACAGAAAGTCACAGACGGCCAGGAAGCAGCCTTATATTAATAAATAATTATAATAAAATTAATTATTATAACTGCTATTATATATTTTTATAATAACAATGATTATGTATTATTATTTTAATATTATTATTTTTTTATCATTATTCTTATGATCAATAATAATAATAATAATTATAATAATATGATATTAATGTTATTATTATAATTAATTATTGTTATTGTTGTTATTGTTATGTTTTATTATTATTATTCAGGGGTTAAGCATTAGGTGCGTAGAGTGGAAAATTCTAATAAATCTATAAAAATACACAAAAAATGTTAGACATATTAACAAAACAAATAATACAATAAAATTATTATTAATAATTAAGTAAAAAAAAAGTTAAGGTAAACGCTACAGTAGGAAACAGCAATTTACAAAGAAGAAACTTACTATTTATAGCCGTTACATTTTATACACTTCATACTTTATTATAACACAGTGCGCTGCTACTAAAACTAGTTTTGTACCTTTAATATATTCTGACAAAAAGACAACCCCCATCATAATACAGGTGGTAAAAGAAACAAAACAAAGCAACTATTAAGAACAATTAGATTGAATGTGCTTGGAGTCATTCATACAAACACAACACACTGTCATGGTGACACACGACAACCCCATAGTCTGATAAATAAATAAGCAATGAAATAAGCATTATATAAACATATATCAGACAAATAAAAGTCTAAGTTCATTTATTTACAAAGCATTTGTAAATAATTAAAGCATTTGTACATTTAAAAACAGCCACAAGTGCTGTACATAAAAACAAACTACATGTAGAGACATAATAACTTTGAGTGTCTAGAAAAGCGCTATATAAATGTAAGGAATATTTTTTTCCAACTTTGTTTTTTATTAATTTTTTGTTACAAAACTCCCATGAACATTACAGGATATCAATTTTCATATCATTACAAAATAGACTTTCCCACCCCTACACCCCCTCCCCCCAAAAAAACAACAACAACAAAAAAACAATAAAATAACTAAAATAATATACAAATACAGAAAAATAAAGTAAAATTAGAGATTACAGAATATCCTTCGCAAATGTATATCAAAATTAAATAAATAAACAGATTGGAATTCAAATAACAG
Source organism: Danio albolineatus (assembly GCA_903798035.1). NCBI lineage: Eukaryota > Metazoa > Chordata > Actinopteri > Cypriniformes > Danionidae > Danio > Danio albolineatus. The sequence goes on along the minus strand of CAIGQQ010026254.1, from coordinate 7,332 downwards.
TCATTTTTACATACCATTCCACTCTATCTATTTACAAATTGCATAAAAGGGGATCACACCTTTTTAAAGACCTCTGCTTGACCTCTTATTGCATGTTAATTTTTAGTGCAAGGTTATTAGACATTTCTTTAATCCACTGTGAAAGAACAGGTCTCTGGATGTTTTTCCATACTAAAGCAATCACACGTTTAGCTTGTATTAAACTAAAATCTATGAGCTTCTTTTTGCTTGCCGACACATTTTCAGGATATATATGCAATAAACACATCTTTGTATTCCATAGGAATATGTTCTCCTGTCATTTCAAAAACCACATCAAGAACCTCCTTCCAGAACATTTGCAGCCCTCTGCACTCTCACATGCAATGAAACAATGTGCCAATTTCATCTTGACATTTTGTACAGACATCTGGAATGTTAGGATTAATCCTATGTAATTTGACAGGGGTCATGTATGTCCTCATCATCCATTTATATTGTAGTATTCTACATCTAGTGTTGATAGATTGGGTTTGAGCCAAAAAACAGGCACGTTCCCATTCCTCAACAGTGATATCTACCTGTAAGTCTCTTTTCCATGCCGAAAGATATGATTGGGAGCTTTCCTTTAGTCCAGTCAGTAATGTCTTATAAAACATGGATAGCATTCCTCTATCGTTGATGTGATTTAAAGTAACTTGTTCTAATATAGAGAGTTGGGGTTCTGAATAGGTTTTAATTCTTGAATATTTATAACTTCTAATCTGAAGGTGTTTAAAAAAAAATGTTTTGGTGAAAGATTATATTTTAAAGCTAACTGCTGGAAAGTCATGAGTAGGGCCAGACGGAATCTGCGGCCATTTTTTGCTATTTCTGCGGAGTATTTTGTTAAAAATCTGCGGATTTATGTGGAATGATTTTAGGAATATCATAACTAAAAATTTTATATATGAAATAAAAAGTAATACCTTTTTAACTTTTATTTAATGTTTACAATGCAAATCTAATTAGATGCACTTTTTTTTGGTAAACAAAGCAAGTCTCTCGTATAAAATCTCTTCTAAAAGACAGAAAATTGTACTTTACAAACTGTATTGTAAATAAATCATATGAATATTTTCATATTTGTCAATATTATTACTGAAATTAATTTGAAAGCTGAATAAAGATAATTTACACACATTTACACCAGTAAATAAACAGAATCAATGATGGGCTAAAAATCTGCGGAAATCTGCGCGCACAGATTCCGTGTGGCCCTAGTCATGAGTTTCCCTCCTTCATATAGGTTTTTACCATACATAATCCTTTGATCTGCCAATTTTTAAACCCCATGTCACTTCTTCCAGGTATAAAATAATTATTGCCCCTTATTGGTGAGAAGGGGGAAATGGATATTGTCTCCTCCATAAAGGGAATGGGCCTCATGCCAAACAGACAGGGTATTTCTTAGAAATGGATTAAGGGTAGATTTTTTAAGTATTTTAACTTCTGCAGAGTATATATACGATTGTAAAGGGAGTGGCAACTTTTTCAATATCAACCCAGGATGGGCAGTCTGTGGAAAAGTAAAACATGGCTGTTCGAAGCTGTGCCGCCCAGTAGTATAATTTTATGTTTGGCACTTGAAGCCCTCCTCGATCGTATGGTAGGTAGAGGAGGGATAGACGTAGCCGAGGGCGTTAATTATTCCATATAAACCTAGTAAAGCCTTTTTTGAGGGTAGAGAAGAATATATCAGGTAATGGAAGAGGGATAGATTGAAAAAGGTATAGAACTTTAGGCAAGATCGACATTTTAATTATACGTCCCGCAATGGAAATGGGCATTGTGTTCCATTTGTCCAAAGATTCTATAAAGGAATTATTAATAATAATTAAAAAAAACACAAAATAAACACTGAGATAAATGTTTAGAAACAAAGTAATAGTCAAGATTGTAATATAATTATGCTATTAATAAGCCAGATTAAACAGAAAGTTTCTAACAGTGATTTTAAAATGATTATTTCTTAACACAAACTTCAGAAGTAAATGTAAAGTATCATTCAGACACATCCAAACTCTGTTCCCATGTAACTTTCCCCTGAGGATGTTTTTCATTTGTACGTTTCTTTGCATTGGCCGTCGTAATGAACAAATAAATGAAACGTAATGCGCAAAATGAAGAACTAAATGTTTATCTGTCATCTGCTGCTGTACAGTAATGTTTTTTATAGATTGTAATCATCCCGTGTGCTGCATTCATGGGCTTTATGAATCATTGATGAGCTCATTAAACGCGCATTATGACTGTGTTCGGGCTTATTAGTAATTTAAAAGAAGTGTGTAGTGATGAAGATGTTTTGCATGAGGCTGCGCACAATAGTCTCTTTTAAGCCACGTTTAGTTCAGCACAGATCACTGATAATAACTGGTCGCTTGCAGAACAGCTTTAATTCAGATGCATCGATGAGCCCAAGTGCTATTGGGATTTTAATTCTTTATTTTTATGTCTAGGTATGAGAACAGGCGTATAGTCGATTGCTGTTGGATTAGAAGGAGGTTGCGTGTCAATATCTGCTCTTTTATTCATTCACTGCAGCTCTGCTCGATTTTATTGTGTCCACATTAAAGGAAAACAAGAATCACCAGGGTTTCTAAAGTAAATGGGGTCTTCGGCATTCGTAAAACGCTTAGTTTTGCATTTCATACTAGCATTATTAGGGTGGCACGGTGGCTCAGTGGTTAGCACTGTCTCCTCACATCAAGAAAGTTGCTGGTTTGAGTCTCGGCTTGGCCAGTTGGCACTTCTGTGTGGAGTTTGTTGTTGGCGTGGGTTTCCTCCTGGTGGGTTTCCCCCACAGTCCCAAGACATGAGCTGGGTAAACTAAATCAATAAACTATCTGGGTAAACTAAATCAGCCTTAGCATATGAGTGTGTGTGTGTGTGTGTGTGTGTGTGTGTGTGATTGAGAGTGTGTATGGGTGTTTCCTAGTACTGGGTTGTGGCTGGAAGAGCATCCGCTGCATAAAACGGATGCCAGAATAGTTGGCGGTTCATGGCGGTTTTTATTGTCTTTTGATTACACTCTAAAGCTTGTTTTGACCCAATGTTAGGTCAAATATGGACAAATCCAACCACTGGGTTAAATTTTTATTCAACTTAAATTGCACTTTTTTTTTTACTCACCGCTTGGGTTTGGCTATAATTGACACAATGTTGGGTTAAAACAACTGAATTGGATGTGGTATTGTATTGATTGCTGACTTTATTAATTGTAAAAGTCACATTTAAATTAAACATTATGTAAAGAATAAGTTTAACTTCTTTATTTAATCCTATTAATTAAGTTTATGCTTCATTTCATGCCAAGTATATTTTATTTGGATTTTACTTCCTTATTTTATTACATATAGAGTGGTGCGAACTGATTAATTGTTGTTGTTTTTTTATCATGTTTGTCACATTTTAATGTTTCAGATCACCAAAGAAATGTAGATATTAGTCAAAGATAGCACAAGTAAACACATCACGCAGTTCATAAATGAAGGTTTTTTTTATTAAAGGAAAACAAAATACAACTACATTACAAATCTGAAACATAACAACTCTGATTTATCACACCTGAGTTCAATTTCTCTAGCCACACCCAGACCTGATTACTGCCACACCTGTTCGCAATCATGAAATCACTTAAATAGGACCTGCATGAAGAAATGAAGTAGACCAGAAGATCCTCAAAAGCTAGACATCCTGCTGAGATGCAAAGAAATTCAAGAACAAATTCTAAAACAAATGAGAAGGGAAATAATTGAGATCAGTTTGGGAAAGGTTATAAAGCCATTTCTAAATCTTTAGGACTGCAGCGAACACAGTGAGAGCCATTATCTACAAATGCCAAAAGGACGGAGAACCTTCCCAGAGGTGGCTGGCCGACCAAAATTACCCCAAGAATGCAGCGGCAGCTTATCCAAAAGGTCACAAAATACCCCACAACAACATCCAAAGAACTGCAGGCCTCACTTCCCTCAGCTTAGGTGAGTGTTTATGACTCCAAGAAAGGTGAGTGTTTATGACTCCACAATGAAAAATACCCCAAGTGTTCATGACTTTACTGTAAGAAAGATGAGGGTTCATGACTCCACCATAAGAAAGGCGAGTGTTCATGACTCAACCATAAGAAAGGTGAGTGTTCATGACTTCACCATAAGAAAGGCAAGTGTTCATGACTCCACCATAAGAGAGTTGAGTGTTCATGACTCCACCATAAGAAAGGCGAATGTTCATGACTCCACCATAAGAGAGTTGAGTGTTCATGACTCCACCATAAGAGAGTTGAGAGTCCATGACTCCACCATAAG
>CAIGQQ010026250.1:10000-11556 GCA_903798035.1 Danio albolineatus | reverse complement strand
GCCTAATAATTCTGCACACCTGATATAGGGTGTTGATGTCATTACACAAACACCCCTTCTCATTACAGAGATGCACATCACCTAATATGCTTAATTGGTAGTAGGCTTTCGAGCCTTTACAGCTTGGAGTAAGACAACATGCATAAAGAGGATGATGTGGTCAAAATACTCATTTGCCTAATAATTCTGCACTCCCTGTATGCAAAATGTAACAATACTTGCGTTTCCTCAAGATCAGACTGCTAGCAAGACAAACTGGGGGAGTTTCTTTATTGCATCAGATATGCCAATTTTGCTCCGTTAATTGGTTGAATGTTGGTTGGTGATCTCAAACAGCATAAAATACCATGGCAACAAATTATTATTAAAGTTGAGCTTGCTTTCTGATGCCTAAAACCCAGGATTGGTGCAAGCTAAACCAAAACATAGCTAACTATCCAGCTAATCCAGCTTCATGGTACAGGCCCCAGGTTTGCGCATGAGGGAAAGAGTCATACGGACGGGAAATGAGCAAATGAGAAGAAAAGCAAAAACAGGAACCAGCAGCAGCAGCCCACAAGGACAAAACAGAAACTCTCTCTATAAAAAGGAAATAAAGTGGAGAGCGTTGCGTCTTTTATTTCAGTACATGTATTTATAAACAGGATTTAGTGCAACGAGCACCTCTCTATTCTTGGGAATTTCCATCCCACATTTAAAACCAAAATAGGCTCTTCAAACAAGTCCCAGCACATGCAGGACTATTTTCCATCCTGTTTACTGTTGAGGCTAAACGGTGTAGGGACAGTAATTGTCACTTGACTCAAAACCACATACAATAGTTTGCTCATTTAAGAATTTGTTTTTGCTCCTCGGATTCCTGATATACCTGGATATGGGCTGGTTTTAACTGATTTATCTTTTTTTCAATATAAGTTTGAGTATTGTTTAGATTTTTAATGCCGCTGTACTACTAACCGAATACAACAACATTAATAACGGTCTTTGTTGTGTTGGTACGCTACACACCTGTCTCAAATTGTTAACTCTTTTGCGGAAATATATACATCATTGCCTTTTCTGCTAATACTCAACACATCCGACTTGATGCATATCCTGCACCATGGGGATTGTTTAAAATCAACCACACAGCAAGTTATGAAATGTATGATGTACTTTTTTTCACAGACGTTATCATTGATTTAATTATAAAGAGTTTATATACAGTAGTATAGCTGACGTGCATTATTCCAATAAACATGCATTTGTCAGTTCAAGTTTGTGGTTGTTGCCATCTTCAGCAATGCTTTTTTTTTTATTTTTAATTTTTATTTTGTTTCTTTTCCGACTGTGAAACAAACAATGGCCTGATTCAATTCTGACATCTTGTGGACCAGCCAAGTTGTGCAAAAACTAACTTTCGGAAGCACATTTGCGAACTCATACTGTGTACCATGTTTGCATAGTTAGACAATTATAGGTTCTGCAAAAAATACAGTAAGCAGGTTTAACAATGAAAATGCCAAATGTCAAATTCCATGACGTTTTGCCTGACTTTAACTGACTAAAATGCTGAA
>CAIGQQ010026250.1:0-7500 GCA_903798035.1 Danio albolineatus | reverse complement strand
TTTCGACTATTGAACTTCTACTATATTTTATGAAGGATACCGTTATCAGTATTGCATTATCAACTAAATATAACAAATGGCAGGACTGTTAAGCAGGTTTCTATTTGTCATTTATAATGTGCACAAACCAAAACACCTGCAGTTGGAATGGACTTTCAAAATTGAAAACTAGTATTTTGATTTTCAGACACAAGAGCCCGTTTAAAATATATAAAACTACATACTTTATTTACATTGGGCTAAGGTTTGAATTGGAATCTATGTAAAATGCACATAAACTGAAATTAAAATCCACTACAATCAGGGCTTCACATTAACACCTGCCAAATGCGTTTGACAGTAAGGATGGCCCAGTATTCATGCAAATATGATCTTAGAATCGAGAAGCAGCATGACTAACAAAAATAATTGTTTGCGCAAGCATGAGAAAGCAGCTGAATATCCAACGAGAGATCACTCGGGCGCATGGGTGATGTGACGTGAGCGTGCTTTTTAAAGGGTCACGAAACACCAAAACCTCTGTACCTGCGAGTGCATCTTGACGTCTCTGAGGGTGCGGCATTGATTCATGAGGTAGACTTTGTTCAAACCAATTAGCGCGCTCTATTGTGTATGCTGTGTAACTTCATTAATATTCATAATCGCTTCGAGGATTGTCAGTACCTGTTAGTGTTCAGTCGGCAAGGAAACTCCACGCTGTGTTGCTAAAGCAAGTGGAAGAAGAAGAATTGTTTGGAGACACAGGTCTCCAGAGCTTTCCGCATCTGGATTTGCTGCTCATCTCCTTTTTAAAAAAACCACACAGCTGCAGTTCATGTTGATTGTCCTGTTTTTGGTAAGTACGCGATCTGTGCTCTTTGTTTATTCAGATGGGAAAGTTAGTTTCCTCAGCAGTGCTGTTTCAGTGTTTATAGACAGACCTTAGTCAAAATGATTAGAACTGTTACTGAGTTTACAGCACGCTAACATCACTACAGTATTATTGACTGAAAGATCCACTGTAAATGCTGCTCACCGAGCTGAAAAATAAAAACGCCGCATTTTGTGACAGGATAGTTTATACACACACTACTTTCTGACGCTACCAACCGAGAGCATAAGTTACCGAGAAATGCGGAGGGTTTATTTCTCTCATACGCCGTGTGGTCTCAAACACTCCATCAAAAACGCACTCTTAGCATTTTCTCGCATCTCGTTTGTCATGGGGGCATGCAAGAAATGTTCCTGGATTAAATAGAAAGTGCCGTTAAAGTCGACAAATTAATAATTTGGCAAATAATTTGATTACTGACGTCCATGTAAACACAGTCACTGTCTTTCTCCCCCTGTGTCTGTGTGTTTGTTGTGCCTCTGAACATCAGCGCGTGCCCAAATGGAAACTCCCATTTTTATACAAAACCTTCCCTTTTTCCCCTTCCCCGAACACTCCTACATAAACCGAGCTGGACACACCCACTTTCCTGAGCTTTTCCAAACTAGCGGTGTGAAAACACCCCGCTGAGACTGGGGGGTTTCGTGGCTCTTCAATAATCGTGCGCTCTCGTTTACTTGCGCGAAGCAACCGTGCCTAGAGGAAACACAACTGGTGCGTTTTCATCTCTTTGAAATAGACTGGACAAAAAGCAACGATCGTGCACCCACAGCTGCTTTTAGGGAAGAAAAAAAAAATGTATTTCCTTTTGTAAGCAGCAGCGGTCACTGCTTTCGTTTTAATTATTAACAGCCCTAACAATAACCGTGTGCGCCTGATCATTTTTTCATTATCACTTACAGTATGTTTTCTTTTGCTCACAGTTATTTGTTATTTTAGTTTAATTATCTTTTAGTTTATTTTTATTTTTACAATAACATTACTTTTAAATATGAGATTAACTACCCATTTATGTGTAAAGTGATCTGGGACTTTTAGCCAGGACAGATTACTGTAAAATGTATGCATATCAAATATATTATCCCAACAACAAAAGTGTGGCTAGTGAAAATAGCGAGTGGCTAGTAATGTTGGATATCTACTAGCCACAGTGGCAGGTGATCATAGTTAATGTAAAGCCCTGATTACAATGTTTAGAATTCATGTTAACAAATCTGCAATCGGATTGTTCATTCAGTTTGACGTAAATTGGTGCATGTAAATAAAGCCAATGTCTCATCCAGTCATCGTTTATTCCCCCACATCTATTTTACAGTGGTAAAATGTCCAAGTACACAACTGCAGAAACTGTCTAGACAAAATTATTCAGAGCCCTTTTCTGGATCAGGGGTCTAATCCATGTTCTGGGAGTTCTGTGAATCTCATTCAGGTTGTGGGATGCTACTAGTGTACCAGTGAAGATTTTAAAGTGTACAAGTTTAAATCATGGTAATGAACACCCCTAAACTGAAGATTAAAGATGCTCATCCTTACTCAATGTCCTGAATCTGGTGTTCTAGTCTAGAAGTTCTGCGTGATATCTTACTCAAATAAAAGGGTTTGTTTTGTTCTGTCCAGTTTGGAAAATCATGGTTTTCTTTAAATACTAAATGATATACAGCGAAGCAGTTAATTGAGCAGCTTGTTTGAGTCTCTGAACATCTAGCGCCTCCTGGGGGACAATTGTGGTTTTGCATTATTACCAGACTATCAAATTCAAAGTCATTATTTTGCACATATTGCCAAAGGTAAATGTCCATGAGGTTTTTACTGATGGTATGTTTTTGTTTACTTCACAAAATAACTGCATTTTAAACATTTCAAGCTGTAGAAAATACACAAATGCACAAACTCAAGTTTATCAAGCAATACATGATCAGAAATCCATTAACCATATCTATCTCATCTATGTGGGCTTGCTGTTATAGATGCCTACGGTGTATAGGCCATTCAGTGTCCCCCAATATACCTTCAAACAAGAGCACCCAGATGAACCCCATGCAAATTCCAGTAGAACATCAGAGTTGCCAAGGCCCAACTCTCATTCGCGCTACATGAAACTTTGCACTTTACGCTCTGCATGTAAGTGCAAGATGGAGACATCTTGCAAGTGAATGGCATATTTAGTTTCATATCTCATATCTTCAAATTGGACTTGCATATTTCTTAAGGCAATCAAACAAACACATCTGATTTCACAGCTGAACTCCTCAGCTCATTAGTAAAGACCCAAAAAGGGGTGTCAGACAGGAGACGCTCAGACTGTGCAGCAATGTAGTACATGTGTGTTTTGAAAGTGCACAGATAAACAAGGAGTATTGCATCATCGTGTGTTTCTCAAATCTGTGGAAACCGTATTAAGGCTCCAGTTTGTGAAACAACATTCTGGTGATAAGGTTGTTCAGCCTGATCTCAAGCCAGCATGCTTACTGTGAGGTGTTATTTTGTATGCAATTTCAAAACAAATTTTTTTTTTGTTTTGTATTGAGGTACAAAAAACCCTCCACATGCACTTTTTTACAGTTAATGTTCAGTATAACCATCCTTTTTCACTTCAGTTATTTAAACTTTTGGCTACATGGTGCTAATAATTAAGACGGAGTTTCAAAAACCCCCAAGTCAATCTAGAAATCATTTTTAAGACTCATTTTCCTGCTCAATGGAAAAACACATTGAAAGAGTTCAAAGATCAGACCCAAGTCAAAAGGAATTGAATCTTCCTGTATTAACTAGTGTTTGAACTGGACTGCTCCATTCCAAAAACTGTGTGTGTGTGTGCAAGAGTGAATCTGTGAGGGTGACTATGCATGTATAGGGACTATACATTACACACTGGGATAGCCCCCATTGAAGGCTGAATTATACTTCTGTGTCGAGTGATTGCCGTAACCCCCGGTGCATGTAGAAGTGCATTTATACTTCTGCATTATGTTTGTGTTGCTCTGACATCAACACTTCTAGCAGGTTTTATGTTCCTCTGTCTTGAATTTCTTTTGCAGTGTTTCAAGTTGGCACCGGAAATGTGTGAAATGGACTTACTATAGATGTAGCTCACACTTGCACTCATAGAAGGAAGAAATGGGCAGGAACCGGCGAACGTGCAACAATTTTAATCCACGTTAATGCAAAACAAAAATATCCGCCTGGAGCTCCACCGAGAGACTTAACACTTGTCTCCTCTACCATGTAGACCAATCACAGCTCCTGTTTTTGCTGCCATGTGTGGTTCTATATTTTTTGAGAGATGTGTGTCAGGCTATAGTGAAGGGTATTTGACTGTTTAAAGGCGCAGCCTGCTGTGCACAGCAGATGCAGAAGTATAAACAAGCCTTAAATACTGTAGAACAGGGACCCTCAAATCTGGCCCACGAGATCCAGTTTCCTCAGAGTTTAGGTCTAACCTGAATTAAACACACCTGAACCTGTGATCGGTGCCTTCAGGATCATTATAAAATCACAGGTAGTGGAGTTTGATCAAGGTTCGAGGTAAACTCTGCAGCGTGTTGGCCCTTCAGGCCAAGATTTGAGGAACCCTGCTGTAGGAGAAGCCTTTTGGAAAGTGAATGTATTCATCAATGAGATGTTTGTTTTGTTTCTCTCAGGTGGAGAGTGAAAGTAACGTTTTACAGGATGGCTCTCTGGTTGACCTTTGTGGAGCAACACTGCTCTGGCGCACCGCTGATGGCCTTTTCCATACCCCCACGCAGAAGCACCTGGAGGCCTTGCGGCAGGAGCTGAACGCAGCCCGGCCCCAGTGCCCCGTGGGCCTCAACACGCTGGCCTTTCCCAGCATGCAACGCTGCAGTCGTCCTCTGAGCAACGTCCCTGCCCAGGAGGACAAACAGCCCTGGGTCTACCTTGCCTGTGGTCATGTTCATGGCTACCACGACTGGGGCCACCGTTCAGAGCGGGAGTCCAATGCCCAAAGAGAGTGTCCCATGTGCAGAGCCGTGGGTCCTTATGTGCCACTCTGGCTCGGATGTGAACCGGCCTTCTACGTAGACACTGGTGCGCCAACACATGTCTTCGTACCTTGTGGCCACGTGTGCTCTGAAAAGTCCACTCGCTATTGGGCAGAGATTCCTTTACCACACGGCACCCACGCTTTCCACGCTGCCTGTCCTTTCTGCGCTACTCAACTCAGTCTGACTCAAAAGTGGGCCAAGCTCATCTTTCAGGGGCCTGTAGACTGAGAGTGTAGAGGAGGTCATGGGGAACTGGTGGATTGTTGTCTAATTGAAGGGGAATCCAGTATGCTGAAGGACGATTAGTAGAAGGTGGCATTTTTAAGGAGCGACTCAAACCACAAGCTGTGAAGCTGCCCTTGATCTGCTGATGCCGGAGAGCAGGTTTCCGTTCAGACGACCGTTGCCTTGGTCGATGACAGGAGGCGTAATTCCCTCATCATTTCCTGACCTTTTGTCTACAGGCCTTCAAGATGTCAGATCACACCAGCATTACCACATCACTCAGGATATTTAATATAGCTCTATCCAGGACACTCTGCTTTAAGCCTGAGGCGCTGCTTCTGGTTCTTGGTGATCGACCTTCCTGTAGAGTTTTGTTGCTTTAATAATCCTTCCGGTGATTTCCAAATAACTCCATTATCTGATTCGAGTGTGTCGGGTTGAGGATGGTCGGAGCCCAAGGAGCAGCAGTGAACATCCATTATCCATTAAGTAGTTCAGTGTGTGGGGATATTCCCAAAGGTCCGGATCCAATATCCCAAACTCTGCTGAGGGCTTCTACAGGAATGGTTGGAGCAGATATTCGAGAACTACAATACTCAAACGGTTGTTTCCAAAGATAAAAAAGGGCGATCTTGTTAAGTTTTTATGTTCTCCTTTTATATGAAGAGCTAGCAACATTAACACTCCATAAGGATTCTGCAGGAATGCTGACCAGACACAGTGGAAGCTTCATTTTGAAAATGAATTGGTGATTTTTGTCATTTTTAACCTAGTCCTCCTAGTGTTCACCTACTTCAGAGACGTCAAGTGTTTGGAAACTAACATGTCTTTGCATAAAATCTTTAAAAGTGTTTTTATTCATACCGGGATAACCGGTAACAAGAATAACAACGGATGCAGCCAGATGTTTTTGGAAATGGCTGTAGAGTTTATAACTAAATTAAGTATTCCTGGTGATGTTTTACCATGTCCCAAAAATATTTCGGTATATGTTTTGGCTTCTTTGTTTGCACCACGTTGATGTTGGTGTACAATTAGAGGAAATTGTCGAGTATTCTGCTGTCAAATGTGGAAAACGATTAGATTGTGACGTAATCAGCCGATGACCATGATGGACGTTTCTGATGTACAGGACCTTTGAGCCTGTGATTCTTTTCGTAACCATTTGCATTGGTCAGAATTGATTCTATTTCCACTTTTTTATAAGCTTGTTATGAGATTAACTTTTATTCCACTATTTTCTTAAAGTTTCTACAGAGAAGGTTTCTCATGCCTGAAGACATTTTTACAAGGGCGTCGAGAAGATATTTTAGGCATACTGAAGAGGTATTTTTTTGAACCGCTTGCATTAACAGAGCCTTTTTAACTCACTGAGAAGTATTTTACTACGCAAAAGCCCATGTACAGTTTGTTTTTAAATCAGATACTAATATATTTATTCAGTTACGTACTTTACCATGCGGTATAGGTGTCTGTATGAATGTATCCGCTTGAACAACATCTGGTCATCACTCTCTTTTGGTAGTGCATGCTGCATCTGGATACGTAACCTGTGAACCAGTCATGTTTTTGTTTTCTTCATACTCTAGGCTTTTGTTCATGTTTGTTTTGAAGATAACCCAAGACTCCTGATGTTATTTTTTTTAGACCCAATACGAGATGTTAAAGAAACACTGTAATGTGTCACCTCGGATTTCATTTGTAAATGAATTCATTTTATTAGTTCTGATATCCAAGCAGTTTTTGTGGTATACATGCGTTTAGATTGGCGTTTTATTTAGTTAAAATGAATCATTGTGAAATTGTCACACCAAATGCAAAATGAACTGGGTTGGGGGGAGTATATTTACTCGGGCAAAGCTACTGTTTTGTTGATGATGCTGATCTAAGGCTCTCTTCCATGTGGCGTTGTTAAAAATGGCCAAACATGTTTTGAAAATGCCAAAAAAAGGAAATTAGGAAAAGGGTTGTTTGTACTTTTTGTCATTTCAAGTTGCAGGGAGCACAACTCGTGTGTAAATGATTGTAAATTACAATTGTGCAAAATTAGGCACAATAAACCTTACACTACAGGCCTTTAGTGTTTTGATTGCAGCTTTAAAACATCCACAATGTTGTGAGTTTACTGTTCAATGCAATTTTTTTTCTTTGTATGAAAGAATCAGCATTATTTTGCTGCCATACATGCATTACAAGTGTGATACAGGGAGTGCAGAATTATTAGGCAAATGAGTATTTTGACCACATCATCCTCTTTATGCATGTTGTCTTACTCCAAGCTGTATAGGCTGGAAAGCCTACTACCAATTAAGCATATTAGGTGATGTGCATCTCTGTAATGAGAAGGGGTTTGGTGTAATGACATCAACACCCTATATCAGGTGTGCAGAATTATTAGGC
>CAIGQQ010026247.1:45918-57718 GCA_903798035.1 Danio albolineatus | reverse complement strand
TATATATATATATATATATATATTATCGAGTAAATGGGCATATGAAGCGTGAATATATGAGATTTAATGTTAAAGATGTTCTATTAATTGATGTTTGCCTTGTGTTTTGCAAGGCTGGGTTTTTTTTTTTATATGAGTTGAAGCATCTGTGTCGAGTCCCTGGTTCATGCTGGACATACGGCGAGCCACCAATGGAACCGATACACCTGCTAGACTGTGTTTGAGCCATTGGACTGGTAGGAGAGTTCTTTTGAGTTGTTTGGAGAAACGAGACCCGGACTCATCGCGACCCTCCTGTTTTCTTCTTTCTTTTCCTTAAATCCTCAAAGGAAAACACTAACTGGAAGTGAACCAAAGCCCCGGTCAGATCACATGTGCCACGATTTTCTTGACGTAGGGCGTCGTAGAGAATCATAAGCGACAAATAGGTTTCGTTACACAAGATTCAATCGTGACTTCTCGTGTAGTGTGGCATAGTTTATGACAACAGATTCCATGTCTGCGATGCCTCATGACACCATCACAGAAAGTCTAGCATGTTTTTTTTTGTTTTTGTTTTTTTTGTGCAGTCTACAAAAAAATACCACAATATCAATAATTTACTTTATTTTTTAACAATAACTAAGCGTAAACAAGAACATTCAAAAACCCTCAGGTCCTCATCCCACCCCCAAGGAGGAGACACACACACACACACACAACAACAACAACATTAGCACCTACAAGAATTGTCGAAGCAACTAAATAAATATACATAAAATATAACTAACACACGCACACGTTATTGAAAAGGGCAGAGATCTTTCTTAAAAGAGAAAAAAAAAATTCTTATAAATCAGCGAAGAGATGAGTTGAATTCCTGGCAAAATTAATTAGAGGATCCCAGTTTTCATAAAATTTTTCAGTGAAACCTCTTAATGTAAACTTTATTTTTTCAATATATAGAAAAGACATCAAATCTTCTAACCATGAGACAGTGAGAGGAGGTTTAGAAGACTTCCAGTGTAATAAAATCCGTCTCCGGGCTATCAGTGACGCAAAGGTTAGAACGTTAGCATTCTTATTTGCAAGGTTATCCAACAAAGCTGTTGCACCAAAAATAGCAATCAAAGGACATTGTTCAAGAGAAATATTAAAGATTGTAGAAAAAGTATCAAAGAAAGAACTCCAAAAATGTTCCAACTTCGGACAAGAAAAAAACATGTGGGTATGATCAGCAGGAGCCAGAGAGCACCTATTACAGCAAACATCCACGCCTGGGAATAGCAAGTCTAGCATGTTTAATAATTTTTTTCTGTTCTTCACGACGAGTTCCGTCATATGGGTGACGCTGGCCAATAGGAGCACAGAATTTCTTCTCTACGCAGCATTTCAAATGGCAAAACGAAAGAGGCTGGAGTGTGCTACGAGATGGACGTATGCAATGGAAGAAAAACTAATTGAATTAGGGCAACAGCAGGCGTGTCTATATGATGTATCGTCGAGGGAGTATCATGACCGGGTAAAAAAAGAAACATGTTGGCGAGAGATAGCGGAGGAACTTCAGCAGCCTGGTGAGTACTGGAATTGGCATATCAATAATCAAAGCACAATAATTATGTTCTTATTCACAATAGCGACAAAGTGTTTCCAGCAACCTTTATATGAATGTAAATATGAAGGTATCTGTAGGCCTAACGTTGCAGAAAGTTCGTTGGCTTTTAAATTTATGTAAAGTTTTGCAGATGTTGCCAGGAAACTGCTTCTATAAAGGTATCTCTCTTGCTGGCAAAGGTTAAATGTCATGCACATCTACCTGCTTTGTTTCTAAAACAAACACACACACACACACACACACACACACACACACACACACAAGTGAGAGAGACTGGGGGCCCTATCATACACCCAGCTTTTTTCAGTTTATTCATGACAAATTGCTTATGTATATTATTATTATTATTATTATATGCTTATTTATATTTGTTTAATTAAAAACAAGCATAGATTTTTCCACCTGTCAGGTTTTGTACCATATAGGTTGTTTGTTTGGATATGACTGTTTTTTGAGCACACTTCGTTATTATTGCTCATCTATTCGTTTACTGAAAATTCGAACTGAATTTAGAAATAGTTTTGAAACAATTATTTATGTAGGTTAATGGATGTCTTCATGCATATAATACGGCTTATCCACGAAAAGGGGAAAAGTGAAAGTAAAGGCTGAATGGGGAGGCTCTTTATCCTCATGCTACAGATGCTCTGTTTAACTGTTTTCTCGCTAGTGAAACGTTCAGTTTTTACACTTACAAAGTCTGCTATGTAAATAACAAATGCGCCTTGGTGCGATACAACTGACACTTAAAGGGAATGGGAGATGAGACTCCGATTGGTTTACTCTCAAAACACACCCATAACCCATTAAGAGAATGAGCGCAACCCTGTAAGTCCATGCACCGCGGCACAAATCCTATTTTTCTGTCCTTAAAATTACAAAAGTGGATTCATGACATACCCTTAATACTTTTGCTCCATGAGTTAGACTTTACGTCTTGATCATTAAAACAGAGCCCATGGTGTGTGTGTTGATGTATGCGTGTACATATACTGTCTCTGTTGGAAACACTTGATAGACATTTTAAGAGACACATACATTCCTTTTCTATATTTGTATTTTCCTCATCTCTATTTCCTAGTCGGTGAGGTCCAAACAAAGGCTACTTCCCTCCGAGCACAATATGGGAAACTACTCTGTCCAAAGCCAAGTGGCAGCAGCGATAAAGACGTGACTCCCAGATAGAGGTGGATTTTAAAAAATCTTCAGTTTCTCCAAGCTTTTGTTGTACCACGATTATCTCAGTCTACACTGAACGTAAGTCTAAAATACTTAAAATAATTTAAAAAAAAAAAAAGTTCTGCTGTCATTTACTTAGCCCCAGGTTGTTTCAATTCTATTTAAATGTCTTTGTTCTGATAAACAAAAGATAATATATTTTAAAGAATGTGTAAGATCTCACCAACAAATTACTTCCATAGTATATTTTACCAACTATTTAAGTAAATGGGTCAACAAATCTGATTGGTTACTAAAATGACTGAAAATACATTTACTCATGTTCAACAGAATAAAGACACTTATACATTACATCAAGCAGCCAAGGCTTGATGGTAATTTTCGAAAATATTTTTTTTGGTGAACCATTGCTTTAAGGATTTTGTAACTCTTCTAACTACTTTTATATATTACTTGTTCTGATCATAGCTGGATGACTTGGAAAACAGCATAGCTGACGAAGATCTAGAAACACAAGAGGATTTGTTGGAGTCATCCACCTCTTACCAGGCACTCAGTTCATCAACTCCACTTTCCTCACTTGATTCCTCATCATCTCTTCACAGTTCTGATGGAAACTTGAGCTTGAGGTGGAAAAAGTGACCATTTAAAAAAATGTGTCTGAAGCACTTCTAGATGCTGGCAAAGATGTCGATGTAATATTCGGGAAACAGGTAGTGTCTGAGATTAAACTAATCAAACACCCAGTAACCAAGATGAAGCTGCGTCGCAGCATCGCCAGGGCTGAGGGCAGGTAAACATCTGATTTCTTCTCTCTGAGAAAGGGGTTGAACACATAATGCCGCTAATGTCACTGATGCCACTTTGTCGGGCTCTAGAGCAAAGTTTGAGAGAAAAACACGAAGCCTGTTAGCCAAAATTCCAAAAGCGTTCTCAATTGTACGCCTCGCTCTTGACAGCCTGTAGTTATAAAATCGCTGTCTGTGATCTAAGTTTCGCAGAGAGAATGGCTTCATTACATCATTTCAAAGGGGGAATGCTTCATCTCCAATAAATGTGTAAGGTAACGTGATGTTGCTACCTGGTAGTGGTTCTGCAGGGGGGACATTGAGCAGACCTCTGTCCATGGCAGTTCGGAGGTCTGACTGGCCAAATACACCTCCGTCTGAGTCTGCCTTGAACGCCAACGTTTGCATAAATAAATTTGTAATTCGCATCGGCTACTGCCATTAGCACAACTGAAAATCTTGATTTATAATTGTGATTTGTGCTTTCTGAATTTGCTGGTGGCTGTATACTGTATATATGTGCGTCTATAGCACCCAAGCAATGAGGAAATTGCCACTTGCTCTGAAATTCTGCTGCCACCTCTCTCCAAGCAGCCTCTGTTGTAGGTGTCTGAAGAAATGAAAGAAACAAGTGAAAACATATTCTCTGAATTCATACTGAAGTACAAACAGCTACATTGTGTACTCTGAGGCCTGTTGCACAAAGTAGGTCTGGAGTGGTTATATATATATATATATTTTTGAAAGATGTGATGAGCAAATAGAAATCAATTGAGAACATTCTAAGATTAGATTTGCAATAAATGGTTCTGGCTTTCTGAAGGTAAAATTTACTATAGCCTATAAACTAAACTATAATAAAATATGTTCACGAATACTGTCTTCAGAACAAAAATATATTTTTTATAAACTAACTTTTTTATACTAAAACCGCTGTGTTGTTTACATAAAATGTCTTACCTTCAAGTGATCATATCATCATATAGGGCTTTACAAGTCACGACAATCTCTTATCGATGACCGATTGAGCATGGAATTTTCAAAGGATAATTTATTGCGACTTTACACTTATAATCAAGTATAAGCAGTTTGCGTTACCTTTTGGATTCACTCTCTTGAGATATTGCCGGTACTGCCGTTAATCTGCGCGTCAGGTCATAAAAAAAGTATGTTTTCGTGGGTATAGGGTATGAAAACTTTATTCGTATTTGTCTATTTTGTAGATAACTGACCAACAAAACATGCATTAGGGCTGTGCAAAATGGATAAAACAATCATATCAGTGTGCAGTATTTCAGCAGTGTTCAACACTCGACTGTCACTAGTTTTTGTGGTGTAAAAATGCTTTCATAACTGGCAGCTCAAGATTGACCCTCGTTGTGCCCTAAGTGTGTTCAGCCTTTATGAAAATATAAAAGTAGAAAATGATTCATTTTTCTAATGTTGGCCTCATTATGAAACCGTCACCAAACCTCAAGATAAAGAAAAACGCTGTTAAGGGTTTTTTCTGCTGTTAAAGTGGGGACTAAGTCAACAGGAGGGTTGAACAGTGTTAGTTAGAGTCATCTTCTTACCTGCAGGTATGCTGGAATATTGTCTTGCCATTTCCTTCATGAGGTAATACAGCTGATTCACCGTAATTTTAACCGCTACCCTAAGAGATGTCCTTGTTCCTGGCCACTGGTGTACCTGTCGATCTGTCAGGAAGAGATGTGTAGTGTTGAGCAAACAGTTCAGCTAAACCCCATTCGTCTGATTTTTAGAGACTAATTGTCAGATATAAAATCACAGTTTTTGCATATTCCCTCGCACAGGGGAATGCTTCAACCCATTTTGAAAACCTAACTAAAAAACTAAAACTAATGAAAGTTTATTGTTTCATCCTGAAATAATCAGACTTACCACCGATGCACGTCCCCTGTCCAAAATCAATCAGCTTAATGTGCAGAGGCGGGCCGATGACCAGGATATTACCTTCATGAATATCCCAATGACAAATGTCCCGCCTCATGCACTCCTGCGCTGCTTTGACAATCTGCAGGATCAGCGTGCGCGCGTCTCTCTCCTCCAGGTGTTGATGCTCCTTTAGGAACTCCTCCAGTGTTTTGCACGGGCCGGGATGCTCCATCACCAACACTATCTCCTTCTTCACTTCCTGAAAGCAAGTGCAATGAATTAAAACAAAGCACATGATGGCAGTCCTCAGGTCAGTCTTGACATTGGCTTCCAGTTACATGCAGGATAGATTTTAAAGTAGAAACGAGTTTATTTTGCTCACAGCACCGGCATATTATTAACCCACACGCTTTTCTGAAAACAAGACAAAGTTATGTTGTCCAGAAACGCTTCTCGATTTAAGAATTTTTTAGTTACAAAATCAAGACAACGATAAGACACGAGACAAACCCTCTTGCAGCGAATCGTGCATGAAATGTGCTGTATAAATAGACTCACCCCTTTCTCCGTTTTTATCTCTTTACCCAAAAACCACTCATGGAGTTTGATGAGCAGCGGGCTGGGGGGATCTCTTGCAATTGTCATCATTGCCACTTCGTTTGGTAGCTCTCCCGGATAGTTAGGCTAAAGATAAAGCACACATTAGCTGCAGATCAACAACATACAATCCTGTTTTTCAACATAACAGTAAAATAAAATCTGTAAATTAGCAGTTTTCCATATTTTGTGATTCATGTTGTTTGTGTGTGTTATATGCTTTTGAATTGATATACATTATCTGTACTGGACTTGTCAACTGTGGTGTAAAAACCTGGCAATTCGGCTTCTGACGGTATAAGATTTTCAAGTGATGAAATGCAGAAGCTTTGGTATTATCAAGATATTGAGCTAAGCTGTGAAGAAGATTACTTTAACAGCTTTAATACCAACAATACTTAGTGTACTGCTTATTAAGTACATGCAAAGATCATAAAGTACAATAGGTTACACTAAAATAAAGTATAAACTACTTTAGTTAAATGAACTGATGTTAACAAGAGGACCTTACTGTACAGAGTTAACGAACAAAAGACAAACAGTCACTGAATTTTTAATGTCGTAGGCCAGATTAACATGAGAAAATCTTCATGTTTGAAAATAAATGACCTCTTAAGTCTTCAACATGTTGCAGAATAAAACAATCGGAATATTCTTAAAGACACTCCAAAAGTGTAAATAATAATTATTCATGGCATGTTAGATGCAACAATATTGTGCATGTTCATTATTATGATATATATAATTACTGGAAATAACCTGCCAGTACTTTTACTGTTATATATACTGTTACATGTCCATGTATGTATTTATTTATTTATGTTTTGTCGCCCTCTAGTGTTTTGTTGTTGTTTTTGCTCTTGATTTAGATTTCCCTTTTACACCTGTGGATCATTGACTGCTGGCAATATAAGGGCTCATGCTACAGCACTTCATTGACGGGGCCGTCTAGACGCGGAGTTGTGCTCCATTCAGTGTTTAGCCTTTGTTTGTGTTTTCTCCCTACACTTTATTTATGGTTAATTTGTTCATAAACCCCTAGACCGATCCATTGATGTGTTTCCCTCTTTTGATGTTGTGACTGTGGTCGTAACATTAATTGGGGGCTCGTCCGGGATGTTTTTGATTAAGCTTTGCAGCCGTTTAGTGAGGGAGGAAAGAAGTGTGGCCGCCCCGTTCATTCTGTGATTCGTCTGGATTTGCTTTCGTGTGTGACCGCTTGCATCCCAAGTGTGAGTATTTGCCCTATTTAATTTAGTCGCCGGGTAGGTTGTGAACCTGCCACTTTGTTATTTTGCCTTTCTTATTTTTGTGGTTATTCGGAGTGGGGGTACGCTTCAGAGCACCTGCTGCTGATCTATCAATTGGGTCAGTATG
This sequence comes from Danio albolineatus, assembly GCA_903798035.1. NCBI lineage: Eukaryota > Metazoa > Chordata > Actinopteri > Cypriniformes > Danionidae > Danio > Danio albolineatus. Next base: position 50,287 of record CAIGQQ010026247.1, on the reverse strand, counting down.
CAGTGTTCATGATTTCAGCGTTTAAAGTCGCCTCGAGCCCCTAACGCCACAGAAGACTAGGGAAAATTGAGTTAAATTGGGTAAATACATTTTGTTTTTCGAGGGATTGCATTTGGTTACGAAATTTTGTAAATTTAAATTGAAAACCTTTTAATTTTGTGTAATTCGTAGGCCTAGCTTTGGGAGAGCCTGGCTGTGTGTGTGATTAAGTTGGCAAATTAATTTAGTTGATATTTCTTGCTTAATCAGATGAGTTGATGCTCTTTTGTTTAGATTATTTAATGGTTTAAATATTTGTAAATGTTTGGTTTGAAATATTTATCGTTAAAGCCATTAATTAATTAATTTTGTGAGCATAACTGTGCGTCGGAGATGGCGTCAATAGTTGACACATTTCGGGAATCTCCTTCTGAAGAACTGCTTTTATTGTGCACAAAAGAGCAGTTATTGCAAATTGCGGAGGCTTTTGAAATTGAAATTGCTCCAAGATATAGGACTTTGAAGGAGACTTTACGAAATGTGTTAAAAGGTTATCTGTTGGAGTTGGGTGTTTTAGAAATGCCTGCTGAGAGTGTTAGTCCTGTGGAGGAAGTGGCTAATCCTTCCGTAAGAGAAAGCACGATTCGTTTGAGAGAATTAGCATTAAAAGAAAAAGAAAATGAATTAGAAAATGCTATATTAGAGTTGCGAAAGTGTGAAATCAACCATCAATATGCGTTAAAGCATATGGAATTAGAGATGAGCGGGAAGAAGGTAGTCTCTGATGAGTTTGATGTTGGTCGGAATCGGAATATGGTTCCTCCTTTTTGTGAAAAGGATGTTGAGAAATATTTTTGTCACTTTGAGAGAGTCGCTGCTTCTGTGAAGTGGCCCTATGAGGTCTGGTCGCTGCTGCTGCAGTGTGTATTAACCGGTAAAGCTCAAAAAGCATACACTTCGTTGTCTATTGAAGAAACCGCTGACTACAAACTGGGGAAAGCTGCTATATTGAGAGCATACGAGTTAGTTCTAGAGGCTTTTTACGCATTTTGTGGGATACTAGCGCAAGCCTTTCCATAATTTTGGAAGGAGTTTTGATATTGTCAAAGGAAACTGCCACTGGTAGCGCGGTATTAGTGCGCAGATTTGAGATGGGCGTTGCTAACGTTCCGTTGCATAAAATCAATCTACAGTCTGAATTAGTGAGTGGTGATGTGATAGTGGGTGTACGCTCTTCTCTTCCCATTGCTGCTGTAACATTATTTCTAGGCAATGATTTGGCGGAAGGTACTGTATGGAGCAATTTTGATGTGTTACCTGAAGTTGTTCATTTACCACTGGCTGGTGCTGATGACTGTGTGCTTAAGTATCCTGATGTTTTTGCTGCGTGCGCACTAACTCGTTCCATGACTAAATCCACTGAGACTTCTGATAGCGTTGGTTTATGTGACACATTCATTGTGAATCCTGACACAACTGATTTGTTCTCTGTCCCTCTACAGGAAAAATCAGATTTGATTCCTGTGATTGCTGAGAAGGATGCTATAGACTGTGCTGATTTGTCTTTGTGTCCCGGGAGGTTAATTAAAGCTCAAAAATCAGATTCTACTCTTGCCTCACTTTTTTAATTGGTTCGACCAGAACAAGAGAACATGTGTGCGCCTCAGATGTATTTTCTCAAAAATGGAATTTTGATGAGAAAGTGGGTATCCCCAAAATCTTCTGAAGACTGGAATGTAGTAAACCAAATTGTAAATCCAGTTGTATATCGAGACATGATTTTAGATTTTGCACACAATGGCTCAGCTGGTCACTTGGGTATTTTAAAAATGTACAATCGGATTTTGCTAAATTTTTATTGGCCTGGATTAAAGCGGGATGTTGCACGATTTTGTAAGACTTGTTATGTTTGTCAAGTTTTTGGAAAACCCTACCAAACTATCCAACTTGCACCACTTTATCCAATTCCGATGGTTTCTGAGCCTTTTGAACATATTTTGATCGACTGTGCCTCTTCCACGTTCAAAATCTGGCTGTAAGTATCTTTTAACAATTATGTGCGCGACTAGACGTTTTCCCGAGGCAATTCCTTTACGTTCTGTAATTGCAGTTTTTCACAGTCTTTGGTTTGCCAAAAATTCTTCAGAGTGATCAAGGAACAAATTTTACATCTTGAACGTTTTCTCAAGTACTTGAACTACTTGGTATAAAACATAACATCTCCACTGCGTATCATCTAGAAAGTCAAGGTGCTTTGGAGAGGTTTCATCAGACTTTAAAGTCTATGTTGTGCAAGTACTGTTTCGAGCTCGAGAGAGATTGGGAGGAAGGAATTCCATGGCTGCATTTCGCTTCACGAGAGGTGATTCAAGAATCACTAAAAAGCACCATTGTTCCTGAGTATTTTTCGCAATTTCGTATACGTTTATACTTGCCTGTTCAAGAGTGTCTATCTGTGGGTGTGTTTGCATCTGAACCAGCTGATGAAAAAGATGTAGAACCATCTAGATGTACAGTTCAGGGTAGGTTGAAAAATTCTGAGATGCTTACAAATTTGACTAGCCAGCTACCGCACTTGTCTCAAACTGAGAAAGCTAAAGTCATTGGGTTTGTTATAAGTTTCCCAATGTTGTTCAATGATATTCCTGGTTTAACCTCAGTTATTGAGCATGATATTGACATCGGTTTCACCCAGCCAATAAAACAACATCCATATCGTGTAAATCCACTTAAAAGGTCATTTTTGCAGAAAGAAGTTGAGTACATGTTGGAAAATCATATTGCTGAGTCTAGTACTAGTCCATGGAGCTCACCGTGTTTGCTGGTAGGAAAATCTGATGGCACATTTAGATTTTGTACAGATTATCGATGTGTAAATGCCGTCACTAAAAGTGATTGCTATCCTCTGCCAAGAATAGATGATTGTGTGGATCGTGTAGGTTCTGCTAAATATGTTTCGAAACTCGATCTATTAAAAGGGTACTGGCAAGTGGCGTTAACTGACAGTGCAAGGGAAATTTCAGCATTTGTCACTCCCGATGCTTTTCTTAATAAAGGGTGATGGCCTTCGGGATGAAAAGCGCTCCAAGCACTTTCCAACGGCTGGTTAACACTGTGTTCTCTGGTGTGCCCAATTGTGAAGCGTATTTGGATGATGTGGTGTTGTATAGTTCCACTTGGCAAGAGCACATGAATTTACTTCGTCAAGTTATTGATTGGCAGAAGCTAAGCTCACCGTTAACTTGGCCAAATGTGAATTTGGTAAAGCCACTATTGATTACCTGGGAAAAGTGATTGGTAATGGTGAAGTGCGCTCAGTTGCTGCTAAGGTGACTGCTATGTGTAATTTTTCCCCTCCCAAGGACCTTAAACAGTAGCGTCATTTTCTAGGTATGGTAGGTTACTACCGTTCATTCTGCAAGAACTTTGCTATCGTTGTTTCTCCGTTAACCGATCTCTTAAGTCCAAAGATTCAATTTGAGTGGTCCGATGCATGCCAATGTGCATTCGAGAATGTTAAGTCTTTGTTGATTTCAGCTCCAGTGCTGGCTGCGCCAGATCATTTGAAACCATTCAGTCTGGCGGTGGATGCAAGTGATGTTGGTGCGGGAGCTGTCCTTCAACAAAGAGACAGGTGCTGATGAAGTGGAACATCCAATTTGTTGCTTTTCAAAGAAGTTTACTTCTACTCAACGGAGGTATTCTACTATTGAAAAGGAAGCTTTAGCAATGGTTCTTGCAATCCAACATTTTGAAGTTTATCTGTCCAACTATCATCCGGTTGTTGTGTATTGTGATCACAACCCACTCACTTTCTTGAACACGATGCTTAACTCTAACCAGCGACTTATGCGCTGGAGTTTATTTTTGCAGCCCTACGACCTTGACATTAAGCATGTCAGAGGTTGTGACAACGTGTTGGCTGATGCACTGTCCCGGGTGCTTAAAGCTGCTTAAAGCCATTGGTGCCCCAGCAAAAAATAAAAATAAAATTATGTTATGTTATATTGTGTACGTAAATGTGCAGCCTATCAAAAAATAGGCTGCATATTTACTTATGAGTTGGTCATGGGTGGATATGACCAGTCATTGGCTATGCAATCTTTAACTACCTTCTCTAAAATATTAAGGTGTTTTAAGCAATTCTATCTGACATTCTGGCACAAATATGCAGACGTCTCCATTCTCACAATGAGTTTTTGAGTTCTCGGAGCGCCTGCAGGATTTTATTCAAAGGTACGCTCATATCCAGCACCACCCCGCCCCATCATCTCTTTCTTATTTTAGTCTAAAAAAACACTGATGTTTGCTGTCAAAGGCTACATTTATTCATTGCCACGAGTGACACTGAGAAAATGAAAGCATTGTATTTTAACAATTTAAATTATTA
>CAIGQQ010026247.1:0-40918 GCA_903798035.1 Danio albolineatus | reverse complement strand
CTTGCCATTTCCTTCATGAGGTAATACAGCTGATTCACCGTAATTTTAACCGCTACCCTAAGAGATGTTCTTGTTCCTGGCCGCTGGTGTACCTGTCGATCTGTCAGGAAGAGATGTGTAGTGTTGACCAAACAGTTCAGCTAAAACCCCATTCGACTGATTCTTAGAGACTAATGAAGTTTACTGTTTCATCCTGAAATAATCAGACTTACCACCGATGCGCGTCCCCTGTCCAAAATCAATCAGCTTAATGTGCAGAGGCGGGCCGATGACCAGGATATTACCTTCATGAATATCCCAATGACAAATGTCCCGCCTCAGGCACTCCTGCGCTGCTTTGACAATCTGCAGGATCAGCGTGCGCGCGTCTCTCTCCTCCAGGTGTCGGTGCTCCTTTAGGAAATCCTCCAGTGTACAGCACGGGCCGGGATGCTCTATCACCAACACTATCTCCTTCTTCACTTCCTGAAAGCAAGTGCAATGAATTAAAACAAAGCACATGACGGCAGTCCGCAGGTGAGTCTTTACACTGGCTTCCAGTTACATGCAGGATAGATTTTAAAGTAGAAACGAGTTTATTTTGCTTACCGCACCGGTATATTATTAACCCACGAGCTTTTCTGAAAACAAGACAAAGTTATGTTGTTGTCCAGAAACGCTTCTCGATTTAAGAAATTTTTAGTTACAAAATCAAGACAACGATAAGACACGAGACAAACCCTCTTGCAGCGCATCGTGCATGAAATGTGCTGTATAAATAGACTCACCCCTTTCTCCGTTTTTATCTCTTTACCCAAAAACCACTCATGCAGTTTGATGAGCAGCGGGCTGGGGGGATCTCTCACAATGGTCATCATTGCCACTTCGATTGGTAGCTCTCCCGGATAGTTAGGCTAAAGATAAAGCACACATTAGCTGCAGATCAACAACATACAATCCTGTTTTTCAATATAACTGTAAAAGAAAATCTTTAAATTAGCAGTTTTCCATATTTTGTGATTCATGTTGTTTGTGTGTGTTTACGTATGCTTTTGAATTGCATTATGGGAGCTTAATATACATTATCTGTACTGGACTTGTCAACTGTGCTGTAAAAACCTGGTAATTCAGCTTCTGGCGGTATAAGATTTTCAAGTGATGAAATGCAGAAGCTTTGGTATTATCAAGATATTGAGCTAAGCTGTGAAGAAGATCACGTTAACAGGTATAATACCAACAATACTTAGTGTACTGCTTATTAAATACATGCAAAGGTCATAAAGTACAATAGGTAACACTAAAATAAAGTAGTTAAATGAACTGATGTTAACAAGAGGACCTTACTGTACAGAGTTAACGAACAAAAGACAAACAGTCACTGAATTTTCAATGTCGTAGGCCAGATTAAGTCTTCAACATGTTGCAGAATACAACAATCTGAATATTCTTAAAGACACTCTGAAAGTGTAAATAATAATTATTCATGGCATGTTGGACGCACGGTTTCCCCCACAAGTCCAAAGACATGCAGTATAGGTGAATTGGGTAGGCTAAATTGTCCGTAGTGTGAGTGTGTGTGTATGGATGTTTCCCAGAGATGGGTTGCAGCTGAAAGGGCATCCGCTGCGTTAAACAAATGCTGGATAAGTTGGCGGTTCATTCCGCTGTGGCGACCCCAGATTAATAAAGGGACTAAGCCGAAAAGAAAATGAAGGAATGAAGGAATGTTGGATGCAACAATATTGTGCATGTTCATTATTATGATATATATGATTACTGGAAATAACCTGCCAGTACTTTCACTGTTATATATACAGCATATAGAAAAATATAACAGAAATATAAAGGCCATTATTAAAGTCACTGTTAAACTGCAGAGTTGAATATTCAGTATCAAAACTCGGCAGAACACAGATAAAGCTCCCATCATAACCGTAAATAAACAGAAAACAGCAGTGAATCACAAAATAATTAGCAGATATTTGTATAAAGTTTGTACATATAACCACAGCCATAGACAGACACATCTATTAAGTGTATTTTGTGACCCTTCAAATATGAATCACACATGATGTTTTCAGGCTTACCACATCGCTGTCACCTTCAGAATAAGTCGACTTGATGGCAAACTGTGGATGAAAAGCAGAATAAAATATGAGTGAGCAATCAAACATGATTTATTGTTGATGTCATCTAAACTGGACTAGGGAGAATAGACTTACCTGTTTTCCGTCTGCTTTTCTATATCCAACATAGACGCGGCCGTAGCTGCCCTCTCCCAATACGTCTTTCAAGTCATACTTTTCTTCCACTGAAAGATAAAAAAACAGCATGTTCATTTGAGATAGATTCTAGTTATGCCTGAACAGACAAAATATAGTCATTTAACCCTTGTTCAAATTGACTACACTATTTATAATGTTGGTGGCTGCTTTTGCCTCATTGACTTCCATTCTAACCATAATTGTTGCTGGTTTTCCCTGTTAGGAAGAGGGACAATTTGTCATTTTTCCCCCAAAATATGTGTAAAAATAGTATTTGTCACCAAAACTCACTCCATGTGCTAAAACAGAAAAGGCTGAGGCCAGATTAAGCCTCAAAATGACCCCAGAGAGAATGAAAACGACCCAACAGCAACACAAGGGTTAAAGAACATCAAACAAACAATAAAAATACATTAGGGCCCAGTTTCACAAACAGTGCTTAGCTTAAGTCAGGACTAGACCTTAGTTAAATTAGGCTACTTAGAACCAGAACCAGAAGAGGGGCCTATTCTCTGCGTAGATGACGGCCTGCTTCGTCCCGAAGGACCGGGAACATAAAACATACTTTGTTCCATTTTATTATCAGTAAAAAACTTTCTCTAAGGTGTATGAATTGGTTTACTGCAATTAATTCTCTGAGCGCTGAGATTCTCAAAATACGTGTAGTCTGTTTGGCGTCTGGTTGATTGTGACATTCGGCAGAGAACAAGTAAAGAGTTTCGTTGACAGCTCAGCCGGTACGCTGTTATCCGACCTTTTCATTCAGAGACTGTCCTGGATTACTGGCACACGCCATAGTCACATTATATCTATTATGGCATTATGATTTTGAATATTATGAATATTTACGATCTATTGATAAATTATTGTTAATTTTCCCACTGATGATCCAAAAGATTTCTTCAAAAGCCTGCTTAAAGCCATTAGTGCCCCAGCCAAACGGTCTGGCCAAAACTAACTAACTAACTAACTCAGAATCTTATAATTAATAATCAATCTTTGTATATACTGTTCCATATAGTTTTTATTCATTTTAATCAATTTAAGATGTTTGACAATGTAAATTTGGCATGCTTTTTGACTTATTTATGAACTATTTATGGACATAAAATTCAATAAAAATATTCTGGATTTGAAGAATATGTGTCCCTGGCCTTCACTGAGCTCAAGTAATAGTTTAATGAACAGAAATTGTGAATAAAGTTGACTGTTGATGTCTTCATTAATAATGTCAAATAACCAACATTTCTCTAAATGGATATATCTCGTTTTGCAACGAAACTCTTCAAGTTTATTTTAGTCTGACGACGTCGCGTTACTTGGCAACAGCAGAACGCGTTCTAACGGTTCTACGGGTCTGCAGACGCGCGTAAACTCAACATTAATCTGCAGGAACGGTAATTGAAGGTTGTTTGTGAAAGTTGCTCCCGGTCAATTAATAAACACATCGAGGAAAACAGTTTAGCGATTTCAGACGATTTCTACAAAGACCTTTCGAGTTTCTAGCAGAAATTGAGAGTCTCTGGACCCTTATGGGTAAGTACAGATACTAAGAACTCGTATTTCATATCTGCCTGTTTTATATATTACATTTTTGATACCAAAACTCTATTTTTACAGTCTACGATAACTTGTGTACTTATTTTGGATTAATAAATACAACAATGCAACATTACATACCCGTTTGACGGTCGACACGAAAACAGCTTTAAAACACGAACGCCATATTCCGGTTTTTAAGGTGGACCGAATTGCGTCGGTAAACTGCAAATTAATTCAGCCTAGTTTACCGACGCAATCCGGTCCACCTTAAAACCGGAATATGGCGTTCATAACTCGATAACCTGACGGTACACAGATGTGTTTTCCGAGCATACGAAATATAAATGCAGATTCAGTGTTTTAGCGAACAACATCAGTCGAAAATGCAGATAACCTACTGTCTTGCTTGAGTCAAACACTTCCTAACGAATATATATTATCCCAGCCGTCATTTCAACGGGGGTATAACGTCAGGTCTACGGTTGGATCAACGACGTTTCGCGCTCTTCCCTCAGTCATGGGTGGATTGTGGTCATTCTGTAGACGTTGAATGAAGGTTGAATTACCTTTCGATCTTGCTAATTGAATCAACGCTGATACCTTGACTTTGTTTAACGTAAATAGAAATTACATATAACATAGAGTCCATAAATATAGCAATAAACTATTTTTATTAATGAAAATACACAATGCAAATACACAACTTAGCCAGTGTATCAATTTATTGAATACACACCACATTACTTCACTTATTCAAAATATACAGCAACATTTACAGCAATCCTTCATTAAAACCATCTATACACGCAGTACTCTCAATTACACAAAACACACACATTTAAACGCTCACTTTTTAATAAGGTTTCATGAGGTGAAGTGAGTTAACAATGAGTGAGTTCTGCAATATGTTCAAAACTCTGCTGCACGTGTGTTAACCAACACATCATCTCGTTCTCTCATTACCCCGGTACTCCACCAGTTACACTGGTTGCCTGTCAAGTCACGCATTGATTTTAAAACCTTGATTTTAACTTATAAAGCTGTTCATGGTTCTGCTCCGGATTATATCTGTGATCTGATATCGCTACCCTCTTCCTCTCGTAATCTACGTTCCGCTTCTGGGCTCACCTTGTTTCAGCCTCGCTGTAAACTGAGCACCATGGGAGGTAGGGCATTCTCCTATCGTGCACCTAAATTGTGGAATGCTCTTCCCATACACATCAAGAACGCCAGTTCCCTGGACTGTTTTAAGAAGCTTCTTAAAACGCATCTTTTTATTACTGCTTATAACTTATGAGGTTTTCTTTTAATCTGTATTTTATATTATTTATTGTCTATTTTATTTTTATGTATTTCATGTTCCACTGTGTTTTGATGCTCTTGTTAGCGCTTTGAGTCTGAGAAAAGCGCAATATAAATAAAATGTATTATTATTATTATTATTATTAACAATTACTAAAGAATGAACAATACTTGCACTGCATTTTAATAAATATAAACATGTCTTAATGCTTTATTAAAATCTAAATGCATGCTTGTTAACATTAATGCACTGTGAGCTGACATGAACTGTATTTATATTATATGAAAGATGTTTTAAATGTATTGTTATTTGTTCGTTTTATTAAATACATTTAAAACCGTGTTATATAGTGTTTATATAGTGAAATAGTCTTTATTAATGCATTTTTAGGCCTAACCAGAGGTGCAATAGCAGCAAGTGCAGATACAGGTATAAATTATAAAGTGCAGTTATAAAAAAACTATGGTGATATTTACAAATGGATGTAGTATGGACATTATGTACAGGTTGTATTAGCTATGAACAGAGATTTACAATAGATGATTATATGTACAGGTTGCTATTAATAATCAGAAGTGTGCAGATAGATAAACATAATTACAAATGTATATTTGCCCCATAATATTGTCATAGCATATCATCAGAGCGTAATATCACAATAATAATATAATATCAGCATAACCATCCGTAAACAAACATAGTTTGTTAACACAGATAAATGAAAAGAGAAGATTATCAACCAAAACATCTAGAACTTTTAACAGATAATGGTAACTTAAAGCTAACTTGGCAAACTTGCATTTTGATTTCTTTATTTATTTGACGGACATCACAGTTACACTGGACAACCAAATGCAAACATGCTAATTCTCAGCACCTGTCCACAGGAGGCTTAACGAAATGAAAATAAAATGGATACATATACACAACGTTATAATTCTTTACATAAAATTACTGTAAGGCAGGGGTGTCCAAACTCGGTCCTGGAGGGCCGGTGTCCTGGAGAGTTTAGCTTCAACCCTAATTAAACACATGAACCAGCTAATCAAGCTTTTACTAGATATACTAGAAACCTCCTGGCAGGTGTGTTGAAGCAAGTTTGAGCTTAACTTAGTAGGACACCAGTTTGGACACCCCTGCTGTAAGGCAAAAGCAAAGGCGGCATGACCGAACAATCTAATAGCGCAAACACTGCTGTTGTGTTTTTAACCATTTTTTAAGAACAATACTAATATATATATATATAAAACTTTATAATTTTAGGCTAACAGGTAAATCATTCCACAATTTGGCTCCCTTAACAGAGAAAACAGGTTGACCAAAAGAGATCTCACACTTTGGCATAAGACAGTCACCATTAGCAGTTGCTCGTGTGACTCTTTGAGAGGTCTGATGCCTGCTATTTAGATCTGAAAAGACCATTGGAACATGATTATTTAAACACTTAAAAACAATTTAAGATAATTTAATTCAATTATAATTAATTAATAATAATTATGATGGTGTAGCAGTCAAAATAGGACAAATGAGGTCATGTAAAGGACAAATCCTGGACCTTTGTTATTGAGGGCTGGGTCTTTCTATTGACAGACTGGCTACTGTAAATGTACATAAGCTCTGTGTTTGATATTTATTATATGCATTGCTAAGGACTTAATTTGACCATTTAAAAGGTGATTTTCTTAAATGTTTGGATTTTTTGAACTCTAATATTTCAGATTTTCAATTGAATCCTGGTAGTAGTGAAATAACGACAATAAAAATCATGATTTAGATTAAGAGTTTAATGTTCGTTGTGTTGTAATCCACATTAGGAGGCAGAGAAGAGAAGCAGAAAGCGAAACCATCTGCTCAGCAAAAACGCATGAAAGTTACAGAGCTGGAGAACACAAGTGAAGCAGAGATGACCAGCTTTGAGGAGAAAACCAGCTCAGGTGTGTCTCCATAAACACTTCTACAGCTTTATCACCATAAATTTATTACCACTTAGAATTCTGAAACATGAAGCAGGCTGCAGAGTATTTTCCTCAGTTAGCTGGTAAATCATAGGGGATATTTTGGCCAATATGCAGAAACATATTGTATGGATCAAAATGACTGATTTATCTATTATGCCCAAAATCAGTAAAATATTATATTATGATCATTAGGCTTGGGCGGTAGCCAGATTTTGATACCGTCAAACCTCCTCCCTATTCTACCCCGGTATACGGTATTACCATGAATAATAAATAAATAATGACGTAATGCTCAGACAGCATCACCAAACTGTTGGCTTGTGCCCAAACCTTTCAGAAACTGATTGCCAAACACTAATACTGTCTGAAACCATAACAAAATAACATGCACAACAATATTAACTTTTATGATTAAAACTTTTATGTAATATATTTCCTTCAAGTAACTTGTCACTGCATCAGTACAGGTTTTCCAACGGACACTGTCCCTTTTATACCTTGTTGCACAATTTGCAAATCGCCTCGTCACTTTTTACCGCCGCTCCCTTCTCGTTCGGTGGAAACCTGAAATACTGCCAAAGTTCAGAAGTTGTGTCCTATTTCAAGACCAGGTCACTTGGTGCACAACTCACCATCTTTCCCCACCTCTCTCTCACTCCTCCACACTATGTTGTTATTATGACAACCACGCATTTGCATGGCATTAAATAAATTATATGCAATATTCAATCCTTGTCTCCTATATGAGTTCATTGTTTTTTATGACGGTGTAACAGTATTGAAACTGAAACCATCGCTATTTTTAGATACCATGGTATACCATATTACCGTACTACCGCCCAAGCCTAATAATGATCATGTTCCATGAAGTTAAAAATTTTCAACAAACATCAAAACTCATTTGTTGATTTGAACTTAATTTGTCAACTTTAAAGGTCATTTTCTCAACCTGTATATTTTTTGAGATTGCAACAGAAATCTAGAATGAATTAATGACAATAAATAAAAAAAAACATGATTTTTTAATTCAGGAGTTTATTGTTTGTTGTGTTGTAATCCTCATTAGGAGGAAGAGGAATGAAGCGGAAAGCGGATGATGATTTTCAGAGTGTTTCTGGTGGAGGCAAACTATCTGCCCACCAGAAACGCATCAAAGTTGCAGAGATGGAGAACACAAGCGTAGACGCCGACACAGAGATGTCCAGCTCAGGTCAGTACACTCTTTATGACTGGAAAATGCTGGTTAATGTCTTAGTTAGATGCGTAACCCTCATTCCCTGAAGGAGGGAACAGAAACGTTATGCCGAGTTGATCAACTAGACTAAGGGATTTGTATAAAAACTGGCCAATAGAATGCATATGAGATTGGCGAGCGCAGGTCTCACAGGTGTAGCCACAGGTGTAGCCACTTGGTGAAGTAGTAGTCACCAATCATGCCTAGCACTTATATGCTAGGGCTTACCAAGAATATGACAGTATGTTAAGTGCCAGTCCTGAAGGGGAAGGATGCTGCGGTCACTGCTACCCTAATGGATAAATGACAAAAACACTTATGGGCTCACTCTGATTAGGGGGAGCACGCCATACGGAAGATGGTTAGCTGGTAGGGAAGACACAGGTCCCCCTATGACGGGGGACTCACTGTGGCTGACATTGCTTATAGGGTCGCCTGGATAGGTAACCACGCATAGCTGGCACTAAACCCCAGAACGTGGGTTGACCATTTGGGCATACTCTTTATGACTGAAAAATGCTGGGAAACTATTAGCACTGCTGCCACATGTTAAATCCCAGATTAAAATAAATGCTAATTCATGAAATAACTGATCATTAATAATAATCTATTATTGACTGTGATCCACAGAAGCTCCAAGAGGACCGAAGAGAAAGGCTGGATGTCTAGATCAGGACAGCAGAAATCAGGACACAGTGCCTGCAAAACGAATGAAAACAGGACAGATCCAACATGGCGGCGGCAGCAGCAGCGGGAAAACTGCAGTTGATAACAGCAGCTCAGTTAAAGACACCAGCTCAGCTGAAAACAGCAGCTCAGGTCCGTCTTCTGTCGTATTGTTTGCAGTAGGGTTTTGGGTTATTCTTCAGTGTCAGTGTTTTACAGAAATATCTCACGATTAGAGCAGAACACTCACAGGAATGAGCAATGTCATAAATGTGGTTTATTTTTCTCCAGGATCTTTACTTGACAAATATGTGCTTGGAGAGAAGCTGGGAGAGGGATACCATGGCACTGTCTATGTGGCAACACGGAAATCTGACGGCCAGAAGGTACACATTTCCTCTGCAATAGTGTGTCTGTGTGTGTGTGCACGCAGGTGCGTGCATGCATGTGTGAGAGTGATGCATGTTGTCAGAAATACAATGTCACGCTTAATGCAGGTCAGATCAGACATCTCTCTGGTTGGATAAGTTTTGACTTTATTCTTTCTTTGCAGGTTGCCATAAAAGTTGTGAATAAAGAGTATTTTGGAATGTTATTCAACGTGGTAAGTATGCATCCTCTACTGAAAATATATGAAGAGAACAGATGAACTTTACTGAGAATATGAAAAAGTTTCTGAACATTTCTTATAATGGGGGTTTTCAGCTTCAGCAGATGAACTGTGGAGCACAAAACATAATGTCTGAAATGTTCATAATGTCTGAAACTGAGATTTGTACATCTGAAAGATCAATAAAGAAGTTTTTCTATAGTGAAGTTTATTTATAAACTAGTTTCGAGAGGATTACGTGCTTATGATTGCTTACGGCTGGTCACACATTACCAAAATTATGATGCCCCAATCAGACGATTCCTAAGCCACTATAAATACCCTAAGTTCCATATCACAGCCATCTTCATATTGAAAAATCCCCCCTTCCCCTCCTTTCCTAGATGGGTGGCACGGTGCCCAGTGGTTACCACTGTTGCCTCACAGCAAGAACGTCACTGGTTCTAATCCCTCACCAAGCCAGCTGACGTTTCTGTGTGGAGTTTACACGTTCTGCCCGTGCTCACGTGGGTTTCCCCCGGGTTCCTCCCAACGTCCAAAAACATGCAACTTAAGTTAATTGACTAATCCGAATCGGCACCATAGATATGCTCCTAGTAAGTAGTTATCTCCTAAGAACAATCACTATCTGTTCATTAGCTACTACAGCAGGGGAGTTCTAGAGATCTACCAGAGCTCAAACTTCCTCTCGACTTGCAAACGGGAGGTAGCCCCGGGCTCGAGGATCATATGAGCTCAGGGCTCTCTCCCGGGACAGCATGCCAAACAAGCTTTATAATCAGTCATCAGCTAAGTGTGAACTCTTGAATGTATGGTTTGTTAGATCAATATTTGATAGAGATTCGGCTGTTTGACAATTTGGAAAGTGGAAAAAAATCTAAATATAAAGAAAATCAGCTTTAAAGTTAATAACTTCAACTAAGCTCTGCACATTTGCATGTAAACTACACATGATAATAATACCACATCTATAGGAAATAGACATGGGCCGGTAAAAGATTCTGACAGTATGACAACCTTGGACAAAGATATCACGGTTTCACTGTGATTACTGCTCTAAACTATATTCTTTTTAAATGTCTGGGTAAAAAACAACAACTTTTGTTCATTTTTGAACACTAAAATATTTTATTTTGAGAAAAAATTATAATATTTCAGAACAGTAAACATGTCAGGCTTAATCATTTCAATGAATGATTGACAAAAACACAGATTTGTTTATAATTTTAAGCTGCATTTTTCTTTTCTGCTGGAAATACTGTTGTCCTTAAAAAAAACGTAGATTAAAAAATCTTACACATACCTCAGGAACGGTATCACAGAAAATTTTGACGGTTTTAAAACCTTGACTTTTCCAAACCGCAGTGTACCTTAAAAACCCATGCCTAATAGGAAATGCAAAAATCTTTACTTAAAGTCAGAACTTTGAGTTTTCCTGAAAATATACCCGCATGACAGAAGACGTGTGGTTCAGGGTCACATGTAGTGTTGAATTTGAGTTAATATGTGAACATAGCTCTGTGTCCATCCACCTGTTTCATGCACATTTAGGATTATCACATAAACAATGCTTTATGGATATGCCAAGATGCACATGCATTTTCTCATGCGCATAACTTACTAAGATGAACTTTATTCCAGAAGAAAAAAATGTGCATAAACTACGTTAGAAGCATTTTTACCAAATAAACTCCAGCATGCACTTTAAAAAAGGTCATGTGATTGTGTTTGAAGAGCTCATTCGTTCGGGATCTTTGTGTCATTAATGTTGGTTTGCAGCTCTCAGTGGAAACACAGCTAGTGACACATTATAATGTCATTTATGAACGACTCAATCACATCTAACCTTTTCCTGACTTTATTTCCCTCTAGTATGGATTTAATACACATGTGATCCCGGAAGCACATTCAATGATGGTCCTCAAGAGACCTCCGCTCTGCCCGCACGTCATAGAGCTCTACGAGTACGCCATGGAGGGAAGAATGAACTACCTGGTCATGGAGTACGCGCCCTCGTACATAACCTTGGCTAAATTCCTCAGGAAGAACAAAGGCCGCCTGAGTGAGAGTGTTGCCCGGCCGCTGATCATGCAGATCATCATTGCAGCACAGCGCTGCATTGAGCATGGCATACACCATCAGGACATGCATACAGAAAACATCCTGGTCAATCCAAACACCCTGCAGCTCAAGCTGATTGATTTTGGCAACAGTTTTTATGTTGCAAGAGGCTACAGCAGATGCCCCTCTCTGGGTGAGTGTTGCTTATTAAAGGGATAGTTCACACAAAAATGAAGATAGTTTTATTAATGAATACCTCTCATGTCGTCCCAAACCCCTGAGACCCCTGAACACAAATGAAGATATTTTAGATGAAATCTGAGAGCTCTTTGATCCTCCACAGACAGCATGGGTCTACAAAAGGACTCCAAAACATCCTCAAAACAGACCACATGCCTTCAGTGCTTCAATCAGGACATTATCAGACTCAGAGAATCCGCATAAAGCTAAAATAACGACTTTATTGAACAGGCTCTAATCCTCAGTGTCAGTATATTGCGCACGTTCAGGACAGCTCTGAGGCTTTCACGCATGTTGCTCTCAGTTGCACTACTGATACTTCGGATGCGCTTGTGCTTTCCTCCCATCAGTGGAGGACATGTGGCGTACTGAGCTCTTCTGAGTGTGCGCAATATACTGACACTGAGGACAAGAAACTGTTCAATAAAGTTGAACCACTGAAGGCATATATGGTCAGAGAGCTCTCTTGTTTCTTCTAAAACATCTTCATTTGTATTCAGAAGCTGAACGAAGGTCTCAGGGGTTTAGGACGACATGAGGCAGTAATTAATAGCAGAATTACTTTTTTGGGTGAACTGAGCCTTCATCTGTAACCTCCTGTGTATGTATGCTGATGTCAGGAGGGCAAAGATATTGTGAACTACTGACATGAAAATCTCTCATTTGCAGGAGTAACAAGATACCGTAAAAAGGACAGGGAACCCTACAGATACATTCTTCATGCTGTCAGTGAGCATGTCTGTGACGTTAGAGGACTGCTGTCATATATGGTCAATGGATATCGCTGTTTCTCCAAATATGGACGTCCACGATTTCACCCCAGTTTGTCAGCAGGTGAGAAATTAACACAACAAAAGGTGCAGTTCATGGGCGTCGCTAGGCCACTTATTTTTAAGGTTTTTAGAGATTAGCTCAGGAATGGTCCACTA
This sequence comes from Danio albolineatus, assembly GCA_903798035.1. Classification (NCBI taxonomy): domain Eukaryota; kingdom Metazoa; phylum Chordata; class Actinopteri; order Cypriniformes; family Danionidae; genus Danio; species Danio albolineatus. Next base: position 28,132 of record CAIGQQ010026247.1, on the reverse strand, counting down.
CTATATTATCGCCTCAGTCCCCTCTAAATTTAATATGAAACGGCAGCAGACTTCGGCTCCTCCATTTTCAACTAATTTTTCATTTAATCATTAAAGCTCAGCCATGCAGAGTGAGAGCAGAAGCTGTGGTTGCGTCCGAAACCGCCTACTACTCAGTAGGTACTGCATTTGAATTTAAACGTACTTACCGTTAGAAAAGTCCGTTCTATACAGTATGAATGTGAGAAGTATGAATGGAATTCGGACGTACTACATCTGCCATTTTGTCATGGTCACGTGACCTACCTGCATCAGTTGCATTGCTTCACTCCCATTCATGAATTCTCTTGCGGGGCATCATGGGATAGCGCAGCGTGCATGGGATGCACACTTCAGAATCTCGCCGGAAGTAGTAAGTCATCCGGGTACTTCTCGCATACTGATTTTAGAATTCTATGAATTCAGACATACTACTCGGCTTGCATACTGATTTTCAAGAGTTCACATTTAGCTGATGATTGATTATAAAGCGTTTTTGGCATGCTGTCCCGGGAGAGAGCCCTGAGCTCAGAATATCCTTGAGCCCGGGACTCCCCCGGGCTCAAGCCCCCGCTTGTGAACGTGCTAAGATATATCTTAACTAGAGTTGCTTTAAGATGCTATTTAAAAGTAGTCAATTTACTTATGTAGTATGTTTTTTGGAGGGTGGGAGGAAACCGGAGAACCCGGGGAAAACCCACGCGAACACGGGGAGAACCTGCAAACTCCACACAGAAACTCCGACTAACTCGGGGAGAGGCCGAACCAGCAGTGTTCTTGCTGTGAGGCAACAGTGCTAACCACTAGGCCACCGTGCCGCCCTATAGGAGAAGGGTAGGAGTTGGGGTGGAAGGGGGGATTCTTCAAGACGAAGATGACCGGAGTGCGAAGCTCTGGTAATTTATAGTGTGTCAGGATTCGTCTGATTGGTGCAATATGCTGAGCTGATGTGGTACCAGCTGTTCAATCATAAGCACGTGATCCTCTCGAATTTAGTTTATAAATAAACCCCACTTAGCGTACTGTATAGCAGGGTTCAACGCTAAGGATTTTTTCTACTGGCCCGGTCGGGCCAGTGGTTCAGATTTTTACTTGCCCTGCCAAAATTTTCACTGGCCCCACCAAACAAAAAGTAGTTAATAGCTGTTTCTTAGCCACATATTTTTATTAATGTGTCAAAAAAACAGACATAATTGTATACATGCGCTTTTAATTTATTTATTTATTCTATTGAATTAATCAATCTGTTTAATAAAGTTGGCTAGAATTATGCATTGTAGACTTAACTTATAGAGAGAAATAACAGATAAAGCGGTGTTGTGCCAAGAAACACACCCTGCCGTAAATTGCACCCCTTCTGAAATGTGCATATATTAACTTAAATGTATTTAAATTAATATTAGAGTTATGACAACAAATGACAGTGACTGAGGTGAGTTTCATGAATGGAACCTTTACCTTACAGAAGATATATATCTAAATAAATAAATAGATTTTATTTTATTTAATTTAAATACAACACTGATTAAAGTGAATTGTTTAGTGTGTGGTTTAGTTGAAAACTACAACAATTTTATGTTTTTCATTTGTTTAAAACTCTTCAAAGTGCCTAGTTTTAGAAACAGGCTCATTACATAAGTCTATGTAATGCAACAACCATCCTAACACAGGCCATCTCGGACCAATTAATTTGCCGCGAAACCGAGCGCTATTGCGGGATTCACAAATGCTAGACGAACTGCGCTTACAGGGCAAACGAGACAGGTTCCCAAACAACCGTCTGGGTGTTAAAGCACCCTGTATTTGCACGCAACTGATAAACAGTCGCAGCCAAATTTCACTTTAGTAACAAGGCAGCACTGGCCCGACTGGGCCAGTGACCATCATGTACACTGTCCCGAGTGTCTCGCACGCTGGCCCCGGGCCATCGGGCAGTCCTTATTGTCGAGCCCTGTATAGTATGGAAGTATGCAGTTTCGGACGCAGCCTGTGTGTTTATTGATAGATTGGTATAATATCAGCATATTTGCACTTGAAGTATCACTTGTACCACAATGTCATGGAGGAGCAGTCAGGTTTCCAATCGATCTACAGTTTCCTCAGCGCTCCCCTCATCATCACAGCTGTTTCCTCCAGCAAACATGTAACTCATGATGAACATTTGCCTATGTTTATTTCAAAATTAACTCTGAATATAAAACACATTACAGTGCATGTGGCATAACTAAAGCGTTCATTCATGCACAGAATCAAACAGTGATGGAACCACTCAGCGAATGCACTCATTTTAACTGCGTATCCAGTGACATCAGAGTAAAACATCACGTATTGTATCGTATTAAAAATCATTTCTAATTTGGTCTTATATTATGATTGTGAAATATGTAAATTAGCCTGTATGGTTTTTATCATAGACTGTAAAAGATATGGACGTATTATCCGTGACGTCACCCATAGGTTTATGAAGAACCCAAAAGAAGCTACTAGTAGGCGTGGCCAACCATCACCATTTTGTTTGTGCGTCATCGCACCAACCGAGGCATACCAAACAAGGGCAAAGAGGCGGAGCGTGAGCGGAGCTACAGACACATGCTGGCATTTTGCTTAGACGGGCTTTACTATGGGAGAAACGCTTAATACTTTATTACCTGCGACTCGTTTGTGTTCTGACCTCATGTGCTAAGTTGTACACTATTTTAATAAAGTGTTTAGTTTTCTAAAAACACTGTTGTAATACAATGAGCCACTAAGCATTGTTCGTATGATGTTTATCTACAGGAGGAAAATTACTTCCAAACACTTCAAATATAGTCTGTGTTAGTAAATGCACGGATATTTATGAAATCCAGATATAACACTGTATGACAACATTTCAGATGACTGTTCTAGAGCCTACAGCTAATCAATCTGTCAGATTCTGCAGGGCATGACAGGTCTAAAGAACATTATAAATGATAAATTATCCTAAGTAAAACAAATACATTTATAAAAATGGTATATAATTATATAATTTCATTCACCTGGGAAACGGAGGCCACGTGAATGGTCAGGGAGCACAATTAAAAGCACGCCGCATGCCATATCATCTGATAATTGCAGGAAACAATTCCAAATGCCACATAAAACAACACAAAAATATGATGGATATGCCAAGTTGAGCAGCTAATCAGCCGGAATCAGCTGAGGTGAAGTGACTGTGACCATCGAGACCTAGCTGTCACTCAAGTGGCCACGCCTATAATTATGCAAACTTAATATAACTTAATATAAAGGAAACGGATGAGTTCTAAAAAAAGTTTACCCCCCTCACAGTTGTCATGAAGGGTAATATAAGCTATGTGAACCAAAATCGCTCTTTGTAACAGGCTGTAAACACCTTTTTTTTCTGCTGTAAAGTTGGCCATTTTAACAGTGGGCTCAATAGAAACTTGCTCCATATGGAGCCAGGACTAGCAGAATTTCAGTGAATTGCAGTTTCAGTTACTTCCGTATTGGCTTCCCGAGGGAGAGCGGGAGGTTGCCGCGTGGTTTTTATATGTTCATATTTAGCCATTTTAAATGAGAAAAGTGGCCGTTTTATTTATTTATTACATGGAAAAATGTGCTTGAGTATAGTAAGTAAGTGGTTTGTACCACAGTAAACAGGTGTGTGGAGCCCATTTGGCTCATTCAGTCTATGAAATACAGTGGAATACTGCTAGTTTAGTATACAACCCTGCCATATTAGTCAAACTTAAAAATGTGTTAATTGGCCAATATGTGTAACAGTTGGACAGGAAACAGCTGGACACTACTTCCTCCATATGTCATCGTGGCTGTAAATAAAATCTTATCACATTAAACGCACAATTCATAAGCTTTTTTCATACAAGTAATGTATAGTCTGTAGATTGCCGCATGTTAAAGGATTTTAAATGCACACCACAGAGGCAAAAAGCACACAGTAATCCATTGATAATCCCACTTATTCATTTTCACAGTTGAAGACAAGTTAAAGTAGGATTGCAGCACAATATTTGACTGAATCTCCGTCAGTTACGACTCGGTCGTGTGTTTGATATCATAGCTCATAGTAACATGCGTTAGCTACCTCAGCTCTTCTGTTTCTGTGCGTATTTGCTAGTTGGTTGATCCTCATTGGCTCTAGATGAAGCACACGTCCAATAAAAAGCTTCAGCAATGGTCATCAAGCTAATGTTTGAGTGTGGTGCATTCATCTAGAACTGTGATTATAAATGACTGAAACTGTGTATTTAATGATTTTATCTCAGCCAATCAGAATCAAGAACTTCACCAGACCATTGAATAAATCTCTTTGTGTCGTATCATCATCAAGAGCATCCATGACTAACATGTTCTCTCTTTAATACTTCTACAGAATGCCGGGATCTGTTTTGGTGGTTAATCAGTTACCGGCCGGAAACAGGACCCGTTTTAGAGGAGATTTTAGAGCACAAGTGGTTCAGCATGACGTAGAACCCATCAGCAGCAGAAGACAGGTTTTCATACTTCCATTTTTGTACATTTGTTGCTGTTTTCCGCTTCTGCTTCCCAAATTCTGCACTTCCTCCTGCGAGTGTTGCAGTCAGAGTTGCATGTAAATGAGGGCCGGGTGAAGCATCCCCATTGGTTCACCGGCTCTAGATCGACAGCTCCTCCTCCGGCCAGTCAGACGAGGAGGGAAGCTGATGTCACTCTGATGGCGGCCGAAGCAGAAGCGGAAAACAGCATAATCTCAGAAAACAATGGAAGTATGAATTCCTCATGATTTTATTTTGTCACTGACCACACGTGTGCTGCTCTTCCTATCATTTCTGTGAAACTGAGACTGTACGCAGAGCGGCCTACGAACCCTATGGAGTATGTTAAAGCTGTTTTCATGCTGATCAATCTGTAAACTCTTTTCTTCAATAAACTGTATCTCTGACTCCTGGTCTTTGTTCGTCACACCGGCTCCTTGCATTAACATAACTGAAATCATTCTGCGTAGTGATACAGGACTGTAATGCATTTGCCCCTGACTTTGATGGCTCAGTAGTTAGTGTCATGTAATTACTTTTTATCACACGCATTCACAAGCTCATACTCATCAACATACAATTAGTGTACAATTAGTGTATACAAAGCGTGTGGCCGAGCAGCATAACGAAATAGTAATGAATCTTGTTGTGTCACATTATTATACAAAAAGGAATCAGTTTTAGGGGGAATCGACTCTTGACTGTTCTCTTAAGGGAGCCGACTCAACCGCAAACAAGCTCCGTCACCACAGGCAACGCCTCATTTGAACCGTACCCGTCAATGTCTCCTCCAACGGATTCATCCACGGTAAGTGTTAAAATGTCCAATTCTGCCAGTTAAATGATTGTTTTGTGTATATTTCTGTACAGTGCAAGCCGATTAACAGAAATAATAGAGTCTCTTTAGTTGTAGGTTATTATGTCATGTTAACAGACCGTAGATATTTACAGATACATCGCCTACCCTGTTGTCTATTGGAAGGAATGCGTCAATAGAGCTGCCATTTTAGTACAGGGTAGTGCTCCTTTGAAATTAATGCAGGACCAAGATGCATTGGAGGACTGTGGCCATCCAAAGCCAGAGATATGCACATTATATACATACATTTATGATTGGGAGTTTTCCCAGTGGTCAGTATGCAAATATTTTTAAATTCTGAAAATTATAATTCTATATCACTTTTCTACATCGATGGACAAGTGACCGCATGGGCAGCCTGTGTTTGTGTGCATGGAAATGTATAATCTCCCTCCCTGTTTAATTTGATCTAATCCGTGTCCTGAAACACCCCCTCTCCCGCTTTCACAATTATTCAGAGGGAGCGATTCGTTTGTGAATGAATCTCTGTTAAACGACTCGTTCACGTAGCAAACAATATGTTTTTGCCACCTCAGCATCCTGTTGTCATATTTCATTTACATTATTTGCTTTATTTTATTCAACAAAACTAGCATAAGCGGAGTATTTAATGCGAGTTGGTGCTGCTTTGCCTCTTACCTGTGAAATGTTATGCCTTTGTGCCTTGTTTTCTTTATTTGCTCGTTACTACAGCCGTACACAGAGCTAAAGTCCAGCATCTTCACATTGGCACAGTCTTGACTAGTACGGTTGAATGACATTTGTCCTTGGAGCACAGTACAAATGTGGCGGCACTATTGACGCACGCTCAGGGTCTGTATGCGATATCTAGTGTATATATCTATGAACGCAGAGAAGTTAATTTATCCACGGGCTAAAACACCACTCATCCAAACAACTTCAGTTTTATTACGTTTTGCAGTGTTTAAAGTTTAAACGTATGCGTAACTTTCTTCCCTTCTCGAATAAGTCACAAGATTTCATTTATACGTTCTTTGTTGGATTTAGTAGTGTAAACCGCCATATAACCTTACATGTTTCAGTTATTTCCATTTGTCCATGTTTAAAATATATCACCCGAATTAGTCGCTGGCAAAAGTCAAAAGCTAGTAATTGACAAACAGCTCAAATAGGAATGTTCTATATCAGGTTAAATGTTGACTTACCTTGAGTGAGTTAAAACTGTTAAAATGGAGACTGAAAAAGTGCACGCCGTCTGTTTTCTAGTCTTGTGATCCCATAATATGCTGTTTGGCGTAATAAAATTTCTTCTTTTATGGTGGATAACACAAACGTTTATATTGTTTTTAGTGTGAACCAGAGTTTGTGTTCTCAAAAAAAAAAAAAAAAAAAAAAAAAGACAACGCAGTGGACCACCCCTTTAAATACTACAGTAGCTTGGGAAAGCGTGCCAGTCCCCGAAGGGGGAGGATGCTGCGGAGGCCACCTGCTACCCAAACGGGGAGACCTGATGGCAGTATGGACATATAAGCTGGCCCTATCCAGGGGGAGCGCTACATATGATAAACTGGTTAGCAGGTAGGAAAGACACGGGTCTGCCTGGGCAGAGCTGTCTTCATGGACAGAAAAACTTAGAGATACTGAATCAAATGGACCTCACGGAAAACTGCTGGGGAGAGATGCTAAGAGAGCATGAGAGGGGGACGGGGATGGATTTAACCATCTTATGATACGTGCCTCTGAGGAACTGGCTGATGAGGTTATGCTTTCCCAGCATGTTACCATCCGTCGATTCATAGAGAGCGGAGATGGCAGCATGCCAAACCTTGGGTATGAAGAGTGACAGCCTACGCTCCAGCTATCCTGAAGGAAGAAAACACAACACTGATCTGACATGTCCAGGGTTCTTCTCAGAGAGAAGCGCTCCACACAGCGAATAGACTCCACTTCAGAATGTAGGCATACCTCATACAGGGTTCTCTAGCCTGAGTGATGATGTTAACCACCGAACTGGTAGGTCATCTAAGTCTTCCGCGCTCTGTCTAGAAACCACATATGGATGTTCCAGAGTCTGGAAACTCGAGTTGGGTTGGGCCACGGAGTTGCAACAAACAAAGAGCAGATGGTGAGCGAGCTGAGACGTGTTTCTGTTTTAGCACCGATAGGATCCGGTGAAGAGCGAGAAACACTGCCAACAGCTCCAGGCAATTGCTGCTCTGGTTTACAAACCTGCAGATTCATGTTTGATACACACAACCCCCCAGCCCGTACTGGAAGCATCTGTCAGAGTGATAGCATGACTGGACACTTGTTCTAAGAACACCCAGGCTCATAGAAGGCAATGTCTATCCAGGGACTGAAGGTGCAAACACACAGCGGGGTGATGGTCACCCAGTGCATCTCCACGCCCCATGCTCATCTGGGTGGGGACCCGATCGTGAAGCCAGCGCTGAAGTGGTCACATATGATCAATCTGAGTGGCATGATAGTGGCTACAAATTTCATTTGCCCCAGGAGCCTGTGAAAAACTTCAGTGAGACCACTGTAACCTGACGAATTGTACCAGACAGGACAGCACACTTATTAAAGCGCACCGTAATGGAGAGCGAGTCCAGCTGGAAGGCAGTGCGTCCCATGCTGGCAGCATTTGGGCTTCCACACCCAGAGGGAGGAAAATCTGCTCTTTTTTAGATTGCTACATTAATCTGCAGTGGGAATCCCCGCCCTCCACCGGTAAAAGAACAATCTTCCTCCTCTCCAAGCGGCCCACCTCAGGGTCACTTCGTGGTCTGACTACTGGACTTAATGGTGACCTGGGACAGGAGGGTCAACTTCCTGCAGGGGGCTCAGCGCAACAGCGGGTGGAGCGATCTTGGAACCAGGGGAAGAACGCTTTCATCGAGGAACAGCCAGCGCAGATGGGCCCGGTAGAGGAGCAGTTTTCCGAGCCCACCAAGAGATGACCTGTCACGCACGGCTGATCTCTCACCACAGAGGACTCCTGGGTAAAGTCTCTGACAGAGTCGCTGAATGGGCAGGCCTGGGATATGGGCGCACCCAAAAAACATCGTTGGTGTGGCACATGTCTACCATGTTAAGCCAAGGCTGGTGTTTCCGGACTAATGTGTGGCCATCATCCTCCCCAGGACACGGGCAGATGGTCTTAAGAGCATAGTTGGCCACCGTGCAGAGCTTATGCATAAGCCTGGGGAAGAACCGCCCTTGTGCAGCAGTCCTCTATGCTCTCAGGAAGAAGGAGACAGGGGCTGGGAAGATTTCTTTTATATCAGCCCGCAAGTCGCATTCCTCTAGTCCATCCTTTTTGAATGGCTGTTCATGAGGGAAATTTGGATGAATCCAAACTCTTGTAAAACTCAGACATTTCCTGCACTCACTGTTGATTTTCCTTTTTCTTGGTTGCGCCATGGCTCGCCAAAACGTGGTTATCAATTATGTTTCCCTCAGTTTGATCGGTTCGTTTTATATCATAACAGACAATGCTGCCTAAATGAAGACACGTGATAGCAACACCCGGTGGTTATTTATTGAATTACGTTTATTTTTGTACAGCGGGCCAGATTTTATTAATATTTATAAAAAGCCTCGCGGGCCGCCATTAAACAAATTGCGGACCGCAGATGGCCTGCGGGCCGTAGTTTGGACACCCCTGCTCTAGTCGGTCCAGTGGTGAGACTGGGGGACAAGCCATCTCCAGCCCCACCGGCGAAGCAGCCTGGGATGCACAGCCATCATGTACGATTCGAGAACCTTGACCACGCATTGCACCCCGAAGGGTGGTAGCGAGCCTGGTCTGTCATCTGAACATGACAGCTTGCCCTCTAATGTCGCGATGGGCGTCTGATCTCCGGTGTGATCAAGTGAAACATCTCGGGGGATGAATTGTCATAACTGCTTGAATCTTGGATAGGGTGCGCTGTGGAGGAGTGGGAGGTTCGCGGACCCAGAGGCGACGGATAAGCCCCCACTGTAGTCCTCAGATCTGCCTGCTTGCTAACCGATTTCACGGGAAGCAACAGGGGTGGCTTGCATTCCCAATCACAGCTGCTCAATAGACATGCCCTCGCAGTGAGAACATGATCTGCTCTCGAGCACCGCATCTAGATGCTTGACCCCTAGACCTCTACCCATAGTGTGCAGACACACATCTCTGTTCCCCTAAAAGGGAACTTAATTTGTAAACTAATTAGATTTGTTTTCTTTGCATATATGTATTTCTTTGGTTGTTGCCAACATCAGGGGAAAATTTCAAGTCAACGGCCCCTTTAGAAATATGTTTTCTGAGAAAAATGGTGACGTGTTCAATACTTATTTTCCCTGCTGTATACGGGTAGTTTGACATATTTATGGAACATGAACATATGGAACACACCTCATTTCATTAGCTTATCCACCAGTGTTATTAAAAGGTAATTTAAGTATGAATTACCAAGTGTATTATTTCCATATTACAATGAATGAATACATGTAACATGCGAGGTATGAAGAACGGACCCCAGACGGGTGCTTTACAACAGTTTATGTGGTCAACAAACACACTGGAATCTCAGCAAATACTTGCTTTAAAGACATAAGAAATATATATACATAAAGCCTGAAAACTGCGCTTTTATATGAACCAACTACACTTGAAAACAAACGTTTTCTGATTTTGAAATCTGTATGAGATGAATGTGAGGTACTGTCAGTACTGTCAAACGCACATCAGATAACAGCAGCAACTACTCAAATGTCCCCAAACTTGTAAACAAACAATCGCTGTCATTTCTGGGGTTCTTTCTTCATACCTCGCTTAAATGATCTGAGATGATTTGACAGATCCTAGATCTTTAAATCTTGATAACTGATCTTTGGCTAATTTGGTTCTTCAATCAAGTTCAGATAATGTTTGGATGAACTGATCTGAAATCGCTGCGTGTGTTGTGAAGGACTGATCTATCGATCCTCGAAATCATGATCAGCAATGCAGTGATTGGTTGATGGCACAGCAGCTTACTGACATCATTTGATTAATATTCAATTACCCATGTGAGCAAAATTACATATAATTCAAAGTAAACGGTTTGTTAAATATGATACGCAATAACATTTGTTGTGTCAAAGCAGCTTCACATGGATTATAGTAAATTTAAACGGTGTCAGTCCAGTTTTCAGGGTTGAAGTTCAGTTTAGTTCAGTTCAGTGTGGTTTAATATTTAATTGGGCTAACCATTTCACCTGTAGCCAAACATCTTGTGCAGAGCTGCAGTCTTGGCACCAGAGGTTGGAGAACGCTGGATGTCCATCGTGGAGAAGCTGCAGGTTGGGGTCACCGGCTGGTGTACAGACTGGCCCTTCCGGATCAATGCGAGGATGCGTCTGTCACTGGGGTCTTACAGGGATCGGTCTCATGCTCTCCATTCCTCCATGAACACCACAGCAGCTGCTCAGGATACGGCCTGGTCCAGGATTATGGAAACCTCAGGAAAAAAAAAGACTAACATAAGCGCAGATGCCGTTCAAATTATAATGTATTTTGGGAAGTGTTCCCGGCTCCGGTTGCCCTAAATAATGCAGACTAACAATCCTTTAGAGGATTTCAACAGCATTTGTGTTTTATGTGAATGCTAATGCAAAGATATGTGTCTCTAATCTAGTTTTACACTGACAGAGTGTATCTGCTTCCTGAACTGTGCTAGGAAGGTTGTTCCAGAGTTTAGGTGCCAGATATGAGAAAGATCTACCACCTACAGTTGATTTTGATATTCTGGGAATAATCAATTGTCCAGAATTTATTGAGCGTAGAGGACGTGATGGGCTATAATACACCAGGAGCTCCCGCAAATACTGGGGAACTAAGCCGTTCAGGGCTTTGTAGGTAGTCAGTAAAATTTAAAAATGTTTGCGATATTTAATAGGACACCAATGCAATGATGAAAGAGCTGAGGTAATATGATCATATTTCTTTGTTCTAGAAAGCACTCTAGCAGCTGCATTTTGAACTAGCTGAAGTTTGTAATCAGGCCAACAGGGCAGTCGCCTAGTAATGCATTACAATAATTTAATCGAGAGGTCATGAAAGATTTTCCCTATCAGACAGTAGCTACGTTTCCATCCAGCTATTTTTATTTGCATTTTGGATATGCACATAAAAAACGGTTGATGGAAATGCCATGATGCGCATAAATTTTGAAAATGCGCATAATAATTGTATGCGCATAACTGAGTAGGATAAACTTTTTTTCAATAAGAAAGGATACGCTTAAACTGCGATGGAAACACTTTTACAGCATAAATTCCAGTATGCGCATTAAAAAAGGTCATGTGGTTTAGTTATAAGAGATCATGTGATGATAAAAATGTGCGTAAATGGACAAACCAGCAGGGTGAGCACACTGTAAAATATCTGAAATGTTGTTTTGGTCATTCTAAAACGCCTCACTGTTTAAGTAGTGGTGTTATTATATTATTAATGACCTCCAGAATCAAGAGCATCTGTGCTCCACGTCTGACACCTTCAAACGCCACCACGCATCCACTGTGTGTCAGGATTGCCTTCTGAGGCACAAGTCATTTATTACATGAAGAAAAGATTGACACAGCTTCCACTGCAGCAAATTACGTTTTTACTGTTGATATTTAGCGTCAGTAAATCAGGGAGTGTCGATTTTGTCAGCTTTGACTCTATTGACTTTTTTGGATGGAAAAGCTACTTTATTCTCTCATCTTTTAAGCGATAATCCAGTTTTGCACATAAAATGTATTCGCATTTTTGGATGGAAACATAGCTATTGATAGCATATGTTGAAGTTTGGCAACATTTTTAAGAAGAAAAAATACAGTTTTACAGATGCTTGAAATCTGGCCTTCAAACAGTCAAAAATCAACCCAATTTTTGACTGAAGATGAAGACTGAACTAAGAATTCATCAAGGGGTTAGACAGTGTTCTAGGTTTTTGTGTGTGAGGTTTTTGGGTCAAATAAGCAAGACATCAGTTTTATTTGAATTTAATAAGAAGAAGTTATTAGTCATCCAAGTTTTATTATCAGCTGTACAATCTGTTAATTTAGTAAAATCATACAATTTATCAGGTTTGCTGCCATTTCTGCTGATCATGATGACGTGGTGGATGGTGGCACCATCAGAGGCGCAAGGCAATTAAATCCAACCCGCCCTCATCTTATGCCCTCTTGGGATCTCTGCTTACAAGTGCTTACAAGTCTACGCTGAGATCCGTTTGAACCACTCGACTCCTATTCTTGAGATTTCTGTCCTTAAAGACAGTTCTGCTGGTCATGTTGGCATCGATCAAGAGTGTCGAGGACCTTGCGGTGGCGGGACGTGCTTTTACATCAATGAAAGGCGGTGTACAGATGTAACAGTTTTAAAGAAGATGTGCTGTCCAGATCTAGAAGCACTGTTTATTAACTGTAAGCCTTTCTACTCGTTCGTCCTCGTCATTGTTTACATTCCTCCGCATGTGCATGCGCGCCTGGCGATACAAAAACTAGCCGACCAGATCACGGAAATAGAGCGACAGCAGCCGGACTCTGTTTTAATCATTCTCAGGGATTTTAACAAAGCAAAACTATCCCGTGAACTGCCAAAATATAGACAGCATGTTACATGTCCTACAAGAGACAGTAACATATTGGATCACTGCTATACCACAATAAAGGATGCATACCACTCTGTCCAACGAGCAGCTTTGGGACACTCTGACCACTGTTTAATTCATCTCATACCAACCTACAGACAGAAACTGAAAACAGCCAAACCTGTATTAAGATCTGTGAAAAGATGGACTAATGAAACAGAGCGGAATCTACAAGCCTGTTTCGACCTCACTGACTGGAGTGTTTTTGAAGCTGCTGCAAACAATCTGGATGAGCTCACAGAGACTGTAACATCTTATATCAGTTTCTGTGAAGACGTGTGCATCCCTACCAGGACTCAACTCACATACAACAATGACATACCATGGTTCAGGTACATACCATAGAAATACACCTCTACATACACTTGTCAATTTGTATATTTGCATTTAACACTTATTTCTATTTTTTTAATATTTATGATCAGTTTTTTGTCCTGTCTCTGTAATTCTGTTGCACTGTAGAGGCTCTGTCACCAAAACAATTTCCTTGTATGTGTGAACATACCTGGCAATAAAGCTCTTTCTGATTCTGAGAAGGGATGTGCCATATCCAAACAGATGTTGGCCCACTGGATAGTGGATGCCATCTCCCTCGCTTATCAGAGCCAGGGTGAGCCATGTCCTCCGGGACTAACAGCGCACTCCACTAGGAGCGTAGCTTCTCCATGGGCATTAGCACATGGCACCTCTCTGACAAATTTCTGTAGAGCTGTGGGCTGGGCAACACCTAATACATTTGCGAGACTTTATAATTTTCGTGCACTTTTTTCACTTTGTCTAGTTGAGTTCCCCACTTGGCGAACCCTACAGAGCTCCTCCGAGACCCCCAGCACCTGACTCTGGCCCATTACATTGTTGGCATGCCCGCTTGGTCAGCCTGCATTCTGGGTATAGGTGCTTGCTATCTTCATATGTGTACTCCCCTTTCTCAGGGTTAGTCCATATGTCTTCTTACCACCAGGTCGCCCCATTTGGGCAGCAGGGGGCCTCCGCAGCATCCTCCCTATTGGTTCTGCACGCTTTCCCAATGTACTGTCATATTCTAAATTCCTAGAAAATTATCTAGATGCACAAAAAATATAAATAAGCCTTAAATCTTTACAGGTAAGTATCGGCCAGGGGGCACGTTGAAGGGCTGCGTCTCTGGTGATGATGGCGTGCTCACGCTAAGGCTTGGCAAACCTCTCACCAATGACGTGGTAAGGTTCAATGTGGCGTTTTCCATACATTTTCCCATAGTGGAAGTTTTCCACATAGCATTGAAGTTCCCTTCCCACTGGGGAATGCAATGGTAACAAAAGTAACCCTTGTTCCCCGAGGGGGGATTAAAATAGCTATGTTCCTTCACCACAAGCGATTGCGCCTTAGCTGACAACTATAGTTCGACTCTTCAGCTAGAAAAGGTGACTCTGCGATGCACGCTGATGCCCCAGTTCATTGGCATTTCATTGCACCTTTTTATACTCTTTTAGATGATTGGCTTCTGACGAAATCTCCATAGTGGAAGTTTTCCACATAGCATTTCCATTCCTCCCCTCAGGGAACAAGGGCTACTTTAGTAACCATTTTGTTTCAGCTCACACAATCCAGGACCTGATCTAGACAGGGGCGAACCATATATGGTTAATGGTATTCATTTTTTTTTTCTTGTTTAATGATGACTAACTAATGCTCACTAACTAATGAGCATTATCGCTTCCTACTGTATTTCACAAATATGAACGAGATCATCCATTTCAATTGTTATTACATTATTATATTGTAATGATCATTTTAACATCTGTGCAGTTTTGGTACTCATATTATGTAAATAAAAATATTTATAACACTAATGACTATTATTTGATTAATAAATAAATAAATATTATTCAATCGGTGGATTAAAATATTTGTATAGTGTTATACACTTATTAAATGTAAAAAGATTTGTATTACATAAAAAGATGTATTATAGCCTCACATATTAACTTGTCTTTATTTCCTTTATTATAATAAATCCATTATTTATTTTAAACCTGTCCAACTTAGATTGTTTATATATCTCTGAAAAAAGTTTCAGCAGAGCCAGCAAATGAGTACCTGCTACAGTATAAAGACTCTTTCAGATAAATAATGACTGATCATCTATGATGACTGATAGAAAACTGTTCAATTTATTATATTTATTGGCGATCGTAAACAATGTTTCTCATTCACCCATCTCTGTATACACTATTGTCTATTGTGTACACTATTTATTAACAATATATATATATATATAAATATATTGATGATGAGTTCTGAGAAGACATTAATAACACTAACACCCGTCATAACAATATATGGTTTGCCCATGCCTAGATCCTGTGTCCTGAATTGTGTGTGCTGAAACATCTGCGGGTCTACAGCAGGATACTATTGGGATGGAGTGAGTGTTTACAAGTGTGGAGTGCCGTTAAGGAGCTCCAGATGGAAACTTTTGTTTTGCGTTTAACTTATGATTAAAGTTGTTGCACGTCCGCTGGTTCCTGCTTCTGAATGAGCGTGTGAATGAGCTACTTGTATTAAGGTAGCGTTCAGAAAAAATGTAATGTACATCTTAACTTATCATGAAAGCAGAAAGAACAGCTGACCTATTGTAATAACACTCAATGAAGGCAAACATTTGTAAATGCATTTTATTGATCTCTCACAACAGCAGTACAGTCATATCAGTTCATCTGTTTTATCTGTACTTTGTCATTGCAGTAAAACATTTGAGATAAATGGATGTAAAATTACTATATAAAATCCAACACAACTGGAATGTAAAAAAAGGAAAATGTAGTAAGGAAAAATTAAACGTTTAAAAATGTAAAAGTTTGATATGAATACACACATGTATATGAATTACATTTTTAAAGGCAATTAACTTGAATTAAATTGAACTTGATCTTCTTTAAAGCAGAACACTGAATTAAATTGATGTAAAATCAACATGATTGTAAATGAACACAAATGTAAAGCAATAAAAAACAGAATATGATTGAATGGTTTAGGATAAATCTGCATTAGGAAAGTATATGAATACACAGTTATGTTAAAAAAAAACAATATGCAATAATGAACAATAACAAAAAGAACAATAATGTTCACAAGTTCTGCTCTCTTGGCACAGGTGGGATACCATTATGTTTGAGTCTAAGTCTTTCAGAGATGGAGAAGGAGGCAAAGGATTTCCGGTTCTCACTTGAATTTATAGTCAGAATCCTTAATATAAGATGACCACTTGAATACTTCATCTGAGTATCTCCTTGCTGTTGGTTTGATTCTCTAGTTCTGGAATCTCATTATTCTGTTGTTTTTTTAGGATTCTAACAGATTGACAATCTCGTGTTTCAAAGAACATTTCATTTTAACCTGTGCTCTGACATTTTTTCAGAATAGGCTGCAATGAGTAGGCATATTCCATTATGCTTTCTGATTTATTTCCTTAGTTTGGATACACACATCCACCAGTGTGCACACCAATCCGTTTGCAGTCTGTGTCAAAATCTGTGAACTGAAAGGTCAGTAAATAGCCCAATAGTCAGAGCTTTTCTTCAGGTTCTCTCTGTGCTTTAATATCTTCAGTAAATCCTTACTGAGCGCGTAGAAATTCCAGAATCTCATCTGAATTTACAATCGGTTCAGGGATGTATTGTTTAGTTTAAGAATCTGTTATTGTGTTTCCATTTTTCTGGCTCAGTGACACTGGAGTTCTTGCTTGGCCAAACGTTTTTGTGAATTTTGAATGATCGTTTTTTTGTATTTGTCTTTTTCATTTATGAAGATTTTGCTTGCAATAAGCACATCATTGATGTTTTACATGCCACATTAACTTTTTTTGTCCGTATACTTCATGTTTAAATGAAAGGAAATTCATCTCAAAAATCAAATCATGCAATTATAAACAGATTGGTCCCATCTGCTATTTTACATCAGCTGTTAGCTGTGTGACATGCAAGAGCCAATGTCAAGCTTCTATGTTTTCCAATAATCGATGTTTTCTAATGTACTATTTAGTAACTCAACTCAGATTATTTATTCCCTGTTTATTATTTATGTCATCAGGCTATATGCTACGCTCAATCAATTCTGGACAATTGATTATTCCCAGAATATCGAAATCAACTAGGTGGTAGATCTTTCTCTTATCTGGCACCTAAACTCTGGAACAGCCTTCCTAGCACAGTTCGGGAAGCAGACACACTCTGTCAGTTTAAAACTAGATTAAAGACACATCTCTTTACATTAGCATACAGTGTTTGGACTCTCAGCAGTGATTATTAAACCACGCTGAAATGAACTAAACTGAACTTCAACACTGAAAACTGGACTGACTGAATACTGTATATAACCATTCTGTATTAAATGAGTAACCATATGTCAAGTTGTTTTCAATTGTTGCTAGCAGGTTTTCCTCTGTTTACAGCTTTCTGTTACCATTTAAATTGTTTAAAGAACAGGTAAGTGCATTTATGGATTTGTTTTTTGTTGATCAAATGTAACATTTCACATTGCAGAAACAGTTCACATGAATTTTTAACAATAATTTGTTTTAAGTAAATTAAATAACTTAACAACTGCAGGTTACCAGTTTTTACTGCATCAAACTTTACAATGTCTTACACATTAGTTATTTTAATACCCCAGAAAGACACTAATGTAATTAATGTTAAAATGGGGATTTCATGTTTAATCCATATTATTAAAATAGTTTCTACAATGAGTGTCCTGTAAGTCTCTTTGCATACAAGTAATAAGCTAAATCCTGTTTAACTTACTTCTGCCATTTCCTGATCTACCGGAGTCATCTTCAAATAAGTATTTTCATCTTTCAAAGAATCTACAATGTCGGTTCTGTTTTTGGATTCTGCCAGAGTTATGATCTTGTCCAAGATGGGCTGTATGGCATATGCATATTCCATGACACTCCTCCTGATTTGATTTTCTCCTGGGTAGGCATAACCACCAGTGTGGATTCCAATCAGACGACACTTTCTATCAAAAACTGGAGAGCCAGAGGAGCCGTGAAAGAAGCAAGAGTTGTAAGTCACCTGATTTTTGTGAAATGACCATTTCTCTGTCATAGATTGCTTTGTTATGACATGGTAGAATTGCATGTTTTCAGATACATGTTTAGCTTCAGCCTTTTGTCTGTCCTCTCTCCCAATGACGAAACAGGGGTCTGTTTTCTTAACCCCACCGTCTGGGTGTCCCACAATGCAGACCTCACCTGTGTTTGTACAGTTGTCTTTACTGTAACATTCTAGCAGTCGAGGATAAGTTTGATCAATTTTATCATTCAGTTCAAGAAGGGCAAAGTCAAAATGATTTCCTCCTTCCTGTCCATGGTGGTAAGCAGCAAGAGTTTCCTTCACCTGTACTTTAAATCCCTGCTTGGACTTTTCAAAGTCAAATATTGCATATACGGGGTCATGAATTTTCCATGTGAATAAATCGTAGTTCTTAATGGCATGAGCATTGGTGAGAATAAATTGATCAAAGAGCAAGAATCCAGTTGCTTTTATTTTGGGAGATCCATTCACAATTATCTGACACACAGACTTAGACAGTCTCATAATCTCTTTCACTTTCCTCACCTTCATGAAACTCTGAACACTTTTATCATATTCTTCTCTGAAGAACTCTTGGACCTCAGAGTTGTTCTTCAGGTCCTCTCGCTGGTTTAATTTCTTCATTAGTTCTGTAAACTGAGCACGAAGAAATTTCAGAGTCTCTTCTGAGTTTGGAATGATCATTTTAGGAACAGATTTTTCTTCAGCTTTGCCCCTTCTTTTTTTCGGTGTTTTTTCTGTTTCAATGCTGATGGGAAGCTGGGGCCTGGGGTCAGCATCTGATTCAATCTCGGCAGTACCATCCAGATTATCCTCATCATCCTGTTTATCCTCATCATCCTGATGGTCCTGATTATCCTGATAGTAAGCTTGACCATCCGGCTTGTCAAAATCATTGATAACTATTGCTTGAAAGTGCTTCTGATGAAGTGGATCCACAATGTTTGTCATTTCATAGATTATCTCACTATCCATTTCTTTGAGAGCACAGCGTGTGTATATATCATCAATAAATCTCCCATCACGCTCAAGAGCAGATTTTATATTCTCTTCTTTGACTGCGTACACGCAAGCATCATCAATGTTCAGCCTCACTTCCTTGTTTTTCATTAAGAGTTTTATTTTCTGCATTCCTGTTGTCCGAATGTAAAATGTGACTAAACTGTCAGGCTCTGAAATATCTGCAGTTGGTTTTTCTTCGTGTTTTGTTTGACTTCCATCATCACCCATGAAATGTATTTTTAAAATCTCATCTCTTTCAATAAGACAGCAGGGGAAATCTGTCTTCACAGCAGCTCTAGGAACTTTTCCTTTGGATCTCTGGATGATCAGTTCTTTGTCTGTGTACTTCTTCAAAATATTCTTGAAAATATTGCTAGTATTAAGAGCCTCAATCACAGTCATGGATGTGTCACAGGTCAGTGCATATGTATTATTTTTAAAACGGAAGTGGAAAGTGTGGATTTTCCGTTTTGCGTTCTGTTAATTAAAAAAAAATTAAGTATAATTAAAAAGAACAGTAACATACACATTTAAAGGACACCTTTGAATAATAGTTGTATTAAATGAATTGTAAATTTAGTGTTGCGTACTGTACCTGTGGAAGATCATGTTTTGATGGTACCACTTTGGCCGCTTTCTCCTTTGAATCATCCATCCCTTCCTGTGAAAATGCCAGCAGTAATAATGTCAATGTTTACTTTATGTTGTCACCAGTATTGCATGATTTTAATCTTGCGTGAAAGACAGCGATTCATTATTAGAATAATTCATTATTACAGTGTCCATTTTAATCAGTGACTGTTACGTGCCAGCATATATTTGTTAGTTTTGTTTGTATGATGTGTCTCATTTTGTTTTTCTTTCTATCAACCCACTTCCTTGTTTTTGCCTCCTGCTGTTCCTGATTGGCTAGTTCACCTCCACTTCATTCAACCAATCCCGACACTGCCTTTTTCTAATTGGTTCCACCAAAGCAACTTGGTCCCGGTCTCAGCCAACCAGATCACTCCACCTCACTATATATGTTTTTGTCTGCCAGCAGTTTGGCAGTCTTTGTTGGCTCGATTTGTTGCGGTTTTTGTGCTTTGTTACTTGCTAGATTCTGTGTTTGGGTTGCCCAGGGGTTGTAACAGTGACAACAATCCAGTTTACTCGTGTTCTGTAGTCAGTGTTATGTCCCTTTATGTATTAATTCTGCTCTTTTTATTTTTTGGGAAAAGAAGCAGCTACTTGCTCCTTTGCTTGGTCCTGCCCCTGCTCCAATTGATGCCACAACCTGCTTAGGCCCCATGTACAGTAGTGTGTTTTCATTTTAAAACGCATAAGTTTTGCTACGTTTACGCCATCCATCCACACTACACCGGAGTTTTCGAGGTGCGAAAACGGAGCGTTTTGGAAACGCTGAAGAGGCCGTTTTCATTCTAAAACGCTGCTGCCTCGTCTCAGTGTGGATGGAGGGAAACAGATACTTTTGGAAACGGAGGCGTGGCTGCTGAGATTCGCTACGTGATTGGGGCTTTGGGTCATTGCGTATCCTTTCCTTATTCGTCAAGCGCACATGGCTATAACGTCACCGGCAGACGGCAGAGCAGCCTTCACTGTAAACACTGTATTTTTGATAGCCATGGATATTTTATATTCATTTGTTACTTTAAGTAACAACTCAACCTCGTTGTCTGTCCTCAAAAAGACCTCTCTTGCTTTCTTTACCATCGCGTTCATTGTTCAACCAGCGTTTGTTGACTAACAATAACCAAATGCCGAGCGAGACACGTGCTTCCTGTTTATACTTGAACGCGCATGCCCAGAGTGCGCGAATGGTGCAAGAATGGTCACGTGATATACGTTTCTGGTGGAAGGAGATGTGTTGAGATACACTAGTGTGGACGTGGATCGTTTTCATGCTAAAACGCCGTTTTAAAACTAAAAAGCACTAGTGTAAACGGGGCCTTGGTCAGCTTACTCCTGGCTGCCTATAAATTTTTCCTTTGTTACTTTCTGTTTGAGCTCACTTGTGGTTGGTAGTGGTGTGTTGACTTTATCATAGAAAAAAATTGTGTGTGTTAGTGAGATTTTATTGAATTGAAGTTTGTGTATGGATCTGAGGAAAATCAGTTACAGTATTTAGTGTATTAGTTCTTGCTTTGTTGTCATTGAAAATCTGACCTCTGCCTGTTAACTGACCACTCTGCTGTTTTGGATTTGTTCATTGGAGTGTAAAAATTTGTACATAAGTAGGGAGCTTGACACCCTTTTCTTTTGTACCTTCTTTTTTTGATTGTTTTTGTGGACAAGGGAGTAAGGTTTTGAAGTGTATTTTCTTTCATTTTCATCTTTTCACTGAAAATAGGGAAGTTAGAGGGAATTTGAATTTAGATTGTTTTGTTTATTATTTTGGCCTGGCCAGCTCCTGAAGTAAAAAAACAAAAAAAAAAGAACAAATTTTGTTTGAGAAAATCATTGTGAAAATAAAATCGCTATATATTTTCTTAAGCGGCATTGTGTGTGCAGTCTTCTCTATCATGTTGCGTACTTACCCCTAGATGGGGCGTAACATGAAATTGGGGGCTCTTCCTATGTTTTTTTTACTCCTCTATTGAGACTCCCAAAATTGATAAAGCAGAACCATTCAAGTGTTATTAAATTATTTCTTTGCCTAAGGCTTTTACTTTGTGTAGGAGGAAAAGTAAGTGGTTGTATAATGACATCAAAATTTGAATTAGATCGATTTATGATCACACCCACACATGAACAATTTAATAATTTTCGTAAAGATGATCTATTGTTGATCACAGATTTCTTTAGAATGAGTATTCCTCATAATGCACTGAAAAGTGAGATTAAGGTGAGCACACTGAGCTCTTGAAACAAAAGATATAACTGGAAGCGGGTATGCTTACGGGTGATACACCTAGTTTGGAGCTACTGGAACGTTTTTGGTGCTGTGGAGATGGAACTCAAATCTGACGCATAGATAACCTTCCCCAGTCTTCCACGGAGGAGAAGTTGTTGGCAGTTCGTTTGAAGGATTTAGAGCTGGAACTTGCCAGCAATATCAAAGTCCACTGCTACAGGTCCAAGCTCTTGAGCTTGAAACGAAGCGTGACATTCGACTGAACATTTTAAGAAATGGATTTAAGAAATTTCTGCTATGCCATGCAGTGATATAGTGTGGGCATTACAAAGTCCAGTCTGAAGTAAATAATTCATATATAACAATCTTCAAATCCTTAAATGAGCGAATAAAGGCAGAACAGTATAAACAATATAACGACAAGATATTCTTTTGTGAAGACTGTAAAATTTATCGTGGTCATATTTGAATTTTGTTTTCTATTTTAAAAAGAAACATTAATAGAAAATAAAGAGCTAGAGTAAAGAAGGGGGGTTTTGTTGTTGTTGGTTTTTAAGTGCTCAGGTGTTTGCAGATTTTAGTTGTCATTTGAGGGATACCAGTGAATCAGCAGTCTGTGTGGGAATGGGAAGATCATTCCACCAGTGTGGAACATTAAATTAAAAGGTTTTTGAAAAGTGACTTATAGCCTCTCTGCGATGGTAAGCAATGCAGAACGATAAAGCGAGGTGTTAAATAGGCTCTTTTGGCCTCATTTAAGATTAGACAAACTGCAGTGTTCTGGATCATCTGTAGAAGATGCAAGACGGGAGCCCAGCTAGAAGAGCATTACATTAGTTTAGCCTAGAAATGACAAGAGCTTGGACTAAAAGAAGGTCTGATATTTCTGATGTTGAAAAGTGCAAACCTGCATGATCGAGTTGCACTTGCAAAGTGCAAAATCAAACTGGTCATCCAAAGATTACCTACTGAACTACATAGGGTAATAGTATTGTATATGATCCCAGTTGGACTGAGAAACTATGTGGTTCCCAGTGATGTGGTGTAAATAGAAAATAGAAGGGGACCAAGAACAGATTCCTGAGTGACCCTTAGTGACGGTGGATGGTGGACAGAGGTGGTGGTCCCCATTTTTAAGAAGGGTATGTTCCAACTATAGGGTGATCACATTCATCAGCCTTCCTGGAAAAGTTTATGCCAGGGTACTGGAGAATAGGATCCGTCCGATGGTTGAACATCGGATCCAGGAGGAACAATGAGGATTTTGTTCAGGCCATGAAACACTGTACCAGCTTTTTACCCTTACTAAGGTTCTAGAGGGTTTATGGGAGTATGCACAACCAGTTTACACATGTTTGTCCTGGTGCAAAATATGCCAATCAACTATAGATGGTTAATGGTTGTGCCCAGCTGAGCCTGGTTCCTCACTAGTTTTTTTTCTTCTTCTTTTCTGTCAGTTGGTGAAGTTTGTTCCTCGACACTGTTGCTTCTGGCTTGCTTGTCTGGGACTGGTAGAGCTTTGCATAGGTGAAGTTCCTCTTCACTGGATAAGCCTTCAGCAGTGAAATATGCATTATGTAATGGTTTATCTTAGCTATGCTATAATTATTTTGTGAAAGAATCATGCTAGATGAATGTAATTAGCAAATCAACATTTACTAGTAGCTAGTAGTAGGCCTTTACTTAAAATGTTACATTGAGATTACATGATAATTTAAAGTGCTATAAAACAACATCTGACCTAACAGTGATGTTTTGTTATTGGACTTCTGTCCTAATCACAGTTTGTCCATAACGAACACCATGTTCAAGCATAAGGGTGTCCATCAGTGCACATGGCACCAGGACACCCTAGGGCGGAGGTCAATGATCGACTTTGTGGTTGTATCATCTGATCTCCGACCGTATGTCTTGGACACTCGGGTAAAGAGAGGGGCAGAGCTGTCAACTGATCACCACCTAGTGGTGAGTTGGATCCGCTGGCAGGGGGGAAAGCTGGACAGACATGGTAGGCCCAAGCGTATTGTGAGGGTCCTCTGGGAACATCTGGCTAAACCTCAAGCCAGAGAGATTTTCAACTCTCACCTCCGGAAGAGCTTTGACCAGATCCCGAGGGAGGCTGGAGACATGGAGACTGACTCCACAGAGTCTATGTTCTCTGACTCCATTGTGAACGCGGCCGTGAGGAGCTGTGGCCGTAAGGTCTGTGGTGCCTGTCGGGGCAGCAATCCACGAACCCGGCGGTGGACACCGGAAGTAAGGGATGCCGTCAAGCTGAAGAAGGAGTCTTACGGGTCTTGGTTGGCTTGCAGGACTCCCGAGGCAGCAGATGGGTATCGGCGGGCCAAGCGTGCTGCAGCCCGGGCGGTTGTGGAAGCAAAAACTCGGGCCTGGGAAGAGTTCGGGGAGACCATGGAGGAAGACTATCTGTCGGCCCCAAAGAGATTCTGGTAAACCGTCCGATGCCTCAGGAGGGGAAAGCAGCTTCACATTGACAGTTTTCAGTGGAAGTGGGGAGCTGTTGACCTCGACTGGGGATGTGGTTGGACGGTGGAAGGAATACTTTGAGGATCTCCTTAACCCCACCGAAATGTCTTTCATTGAGGAAGCAGAGATTGGGGATGCAGGGGTGGAATCACCCAAGCTGAGGTCACTGAGGTAGTTTGCAAGCTCCTCAGTGGCAAAGCAGCGGGGGTGGATGAGATTCACCCTGTGTATCTTAGGTCTCTGGATGTTGTAGGGCTGTCTTGGCTGACACGTCTCTACAATATCGCATGGTGGTCGGGGACAGTACCTCTGGACTGGGCAACTGGGGTGGTGGTTCCCATTTTTAAGAAGGGGGACCGGAGGGTGTGCTCCAACTATAGGGGGATCACACTCCTCAGCCTCCCGGGGAAAGTCTATGCCAGGGTACTGGAGAGGAGGATCCGTCCGATGGTTGAACCTAGGATCCAGGAGGAACAATGCGATTTTTGTCCAGGCCATGGTACACTGGACCAGCTCTATACCCTCACCAGGGTGCTCGAGGGTTCGTGGGAGTATGCCCAACCAGTCCACATGTGTTTTGTGGACTTGGAAAAGGCATTCGACCGTGTCCCTCATGGCATTCTGTGGAGGGTGCTCTGAGAGTATGAGGTCAGAGGCGCTCTGTTAAGGGCTGTCTCGTCCCTGTATGAACAGAGTAGGAGTCTGGTTCGCATAGCCGGCAATAAGTCAGACTTGTTTCCAGTGCATGTTGGACTCCGGCAGGGCTGCCCTTTGTCACCAATTCTGTTTATAATTTTTATGGACAGAATTTCAAGACGCAGCCTTGTGCCGGAGGGGGTCCGGTTCGGGGACCACAGGATTTCATCTCTGTTATTCGCAGACGATGTTGTTCTGTTGGCTTCATCGAACATGGACCTTCAGCATGCACTGGGGCGGTTTGCTGCCGAGTGTGACGTGGCTGGGATGAGAATCAGGACCTCCAAGTCCGAGGCCATGGTGCTCCACCGGAAAAAGGTGGTCTGCCATCTCCAGGTTGGAGGAGAGTCTTGGGGTTTTGTTCACGAGTGAGGGAAGGATGGAACATGAGATTGACAGGCGGATTGGTGCAGCGGCAGCAGTAATGCGGTCGATGTACTGGCCCGTTATGGTAAAGAAGGAGCTGAGCCGAAAGGCAAAGCTTTCGATTTACCAATCAATCTACATTCCTACTCTCAACTATGGTCATGAGCTCTGGGTCATGACCGAAAGAACAAGATCTCGGATACAAGCGGCCAAAATGAGTTTCCTTCGCAGGGTGGCAGGGCTGTTTGTATGAGGTAGCCTAAGTGAGTGTTTCACACAAGGTAGAGAGCAAAGTTCTTCAATGTTATGCAAAGAAAACAACGTTATTGTTTGTATGAAGTAGCCCACCATTTTACATTGCTGCTAAACGGATTTGCATCTCAATCTCTTCAGCACACACAAGATTTAATTGACAAAATAACAATTTCACTCAATTTTACTTTGCAGCATACAGGAGTTGTTGGTCTACTGCTGCCTCATTGAGGTCGTTTATGTAATTTTGGTTAATCACAAGTTGATCACCGAAGACATAACATAGCACAACTAAAGTTTATGAATTAGACAGCAGTAGACCTGCAATTCCTGTGTTATGCGAGGAAAAATGGAATCTATTGTGGTGGAGAGAGTGAACTAAAAAGCATTTGACTTCAGTTTCCTGAGGGGATGGCAAGGTAAAGCAGTGAAAATATTTTTATTATTGCACACACTGAAACTGAAATGTATTATATAGCATACATTAAATAATTTCTGACAATCCTACACACATTCACAAACAGGACCACACACACAGTCACTCATCTCTCTCTTAAACACACTCACACCAGTCTCTCTAAGGATGTGTGAAAACATTGTTAGAAAAAGTGTTTGAAAACTTAAAAAAGAACTGTTTTGCAAAACTGTGGATATTTTGTGACAAAGAGTCTTGGAGTGGCAGGACACTGATTTATGTGGTGTGATTTTCTTTTATAAAGTGGAGACATGTTTGAAAAGGTTACACTTTTGAAAGTAGTTAAACATACTGAAAATGAAACATTTTTTGGCGATACATTTAAGTATAGTAAATCTATTTGGAGGACTATGTTTTTGATCCTCTCTTCATCTAAGTACATGTTTTGAGGGTGAAGGCATGGTTTTTAGTTTAAGGATATATTTTAGTTTTGAAACAGTCATTTCAGGTGAAGACAGTGTCAGAAAGTTGATTATGTTTTTCAGACCTGTTTTGCAATACAGGGTCAACTCGTTCTTGTGCAATATGCTGTGGAGACGAGACGCAGCACTGTTCAGTACTTTTTCAGAAAATTTTATTTGTATTTTTATGTATCTGAGCAATGATCTTTCATAAAAAAGGTTTGTTTAATAAATACAGATCTTACAACCGTACATAATCTGTATATATTTTATTTTTCTGCTCAAAAGACTTGAAAGTCAAACCATAGGACTTTGGACTTGACTTGAGACTTGTTGGCCTTTGACTTGAGACTTGACTCGGGACTTACTTGTGACTTGCCAAACAATGACTTTGTCCCACCTCTGGTTTTTACTGTATGTTTTTTCCATGTGTTGTGTTCCTTGTGCTTGTGTTTATGTCATGTGATTCCTGTGTTCAGTTTTTTTCTTCTTCACTGTTTGTTAATGTTTATTAGTTCCTGTGTTTCTCCCCTGTTTGTAATCAGTTTCATCATGTATTGTGTATTTATACCCCTGAGTTCATTTAAGTCCTTGGTCCAGTATTATATTGTCATTCCTGTTCCTTTGTGTGTTCCTCTTCCTGGCTAGTGAGTGCTTTTGTAAATAAATAAACGTGTTTTGATAATTCCTGTCACCCGTGCCTTTGTGAGAAAGCTAACCGTGACAGTAACAAGGCGTTTCCCCCAAAACCGAGGTATGTAATGAACGTGACTTCAGTTTTCCATTATACCCTTACTTTATTTTTGAGTTGTGGTGTAGAGCAGCATTCATGCTCTCAATCGCAGCTTTTAGACACACACACTTCAAATCCTCCCAACTCTGCTCGAACTGTTGATTTAGTTTCCAACCCAAACTATTTTGTTTCTCTATTGCGCATTTTTGTACTAACATGCATACTGAAACACGCCTTTTGTTTCATAGACCTAGCAAATATCACAACAAAATAACCTGATCAGTGTTCCCATCCTGTGAAGTCTTCTCATTTTCACTGTCTGTGTCAGTCTCCTTTTTCTGAAAGACAGAACATTATCAATGACACAAAGTTTAGATTCAATCTAAACCAAGAGAACAAGAAAAACAGCTACTTACAGGACTCAGAAGGTTTGTATGCTTCAGTTTTTTGTTGGGTGCCCCTTCAGACATGTTTTGATCACTACCTGTAAAGAGAAAAAATAATAGTTAGCTCAACAGGGGATGATTTGTGTCTTTTTTTATATCTCATCAGTGTTATGTTTAAAATAAGTCCAAATTTAGTGGCTCGACATCAGTTAATGGTAGCTGAGATTTTTTTAAGGAAAAACATGTTAAAATATACCATTAACTATATCCTAACACAGCAGCAAACTTTAGTAGGACGTTAGCAATGTACTGTTTGTCCACTCATCCACCTCAAATACATATGTATATACATATATTTATGTATATATATATATATATATATATATATA
>CAIGQQ010026246.1:0-10863 GCA_903798035.1 Danio albolineatus | reverse complement strand
ACACACACACACACACACACACACACACACACACACACACACACACTCCTGCTGTCTCTCTCACACACACTCCTGTTGTCTCATACACACACTCCTGTTGTCTCTCTCTCACACACACACGCTGAAACAGCAGCACACAGACTTCAGGTGTGTATTGGCGAGCAGCTGCCGGTTGTCGGTGCTCAGCTCTCTCGCTGCTCGTCAATAACCGCCTCCCGTTAACCGGTGAGGATAACGGATTTACACGCGAACGCGAAGACAATGCGCTGTCGGTGACGCGCTGAGAGAGCCCGGATGTCAGCGCGGAAGAGGCGGGGCTAACCTGGCTCAGACAGAGGGCGGGAGCAGACTCGGCCAATCGCAGAAGAGCTCAGGAGGAGCCTCTGATTGACAGCCAGTTCCGACAGTCAGGAATCACAGATCCGAGGACGCGTTTGAGTGAAGCGACCGCTCGTCCAATGACCGTCGCGGAGGTCCCGGCTGCTGTCCAATCAGAGTGAGGGGAGCGGCGAAGGGCGGGGCGTCGGCAGCGGGGCTCGGGCGGTCCGGCAGTGTGTGAGTGTGTGTGTGTGGCAGCCGCAGGGAGGGGCGCGCGCTTTATTACACTGTTAAAAGTCGATTCTGAGTAAAACTACAAGTGTTTAACCGGCGACCGCTTACCGGAGAGTGCTCGTGCCCGCTGCCCGGTGTGCGCGCTCCCGGCTGTTTGATCGCTGCAGCGGAAAGGATCATGGGGCCGTGAGAATGCTGGAATAACCGCGGAAACACACTTTCGCCAACACACACACACACACACACACACACACACACACACACACACTCACACTCCATCCCGCCGTCGCCGAAGGACAGGATGGAGCAGGGGAACATCCTGAAGAAGTTCATCGAGGAGCTGAGGAGCGGAGAGCAGAGGGGAGAGGACAACTTCAGCTCAGACTTCATGGTGACACACACACACACACACACTCACACACTCACACACACACACACACACTCATCTGAGCACGTTCACTGCTGAGAGTCCCATTCACAATCACTGAAGAGCAGCTCACTGCGGCCTACACACACACAAA
Organism: Danio albolineatus; assembly: GCA_903798035.1. Classification (NCBI taxonomy): domain Eukaryota; kingdom Metazoa; phylum Chordata; class Actinopteri; order Cypriniformes; family Danionidae; genus Danio; species Danio albolineatus. The sequence goes on along the minus strand of CAIGQQ010026246.1, from coordinate 9,790 downwards.
CATAAACATTCTCTCTCACACACACACACACACACACACACGCACGCACGCACACACACGCGCGCGCTCAGGTACATGTTCAAACACACATTGTCTCCAGATGTTTTGCTCGTGTTCAGGCAGCGCTGTTCTCCATGCTGAAGCTGATGAGCAACACACACACACACACACACACACACACATACTTGTTTTTGTGCATTGTGAGGCCCACCTGTCACAGTGGTTACATACTGGGGACCACCCTTTCTGATGATGTTAGAAACATGAAAAAAATATTTTGGCACACAAAAACACAAACTATTCCGCAATATCACTTCAGGTTATGAATATTCCACTAAAAAAAATTCAGACCTGACACAGCGGTCACTTGTGGGGACATTTCAGGTTTTGAGTAGAAGTGAGGACCGCCACACACACAATAGGTTCTTAGACAAAGTGGGGACCAGATCAACACACACATTACCGGTTTAGAGTCAAAGTAAGGACCAGCTCAACACACACATTACCGGTTTAGAGTCAAAGTAAGGACCAGATCAGCACACACATTACCGGTTTATAGTCAAAGTAAGGACCAGATCAACACACACATTACCGGTTTAGAGTCGAAGTAAGGACCAGATCAACACACACATTACCGGTTTAGAGTCGAAGTAAGGACCAGATCAACACACACATTACCGGTTTATAGTCAAAGTAAGGACCAGATCAACACACACATTACCGGTTTAGAGTCAAAGTAGGGACCAGATCAACACACACATTACCGGTTTAGAGTCAAAGTAAGGACCAGATCAACACACACATTACCGGTTTAGAGTCAAAGTAAGGACCAGATCAACACACACATTACCGGTTTATAGTCAAAGTAAGGACCAGATCAGCACCATTCTAATATCAATTTTTAAACCTCTATCAACTATTTTACAGTAAACTGCTTTAGATCTTTTATTTAAAGAGCAGGTCAGTTTATACCAAAAATGTAATTTGAATAGAAAACAGAAAATGGTCCAGAATTTATAAATCAATAAATGATTTATTTATTATAAAGAATTTTCACATAAACTTTGATAGTAAAAACACAATTCATGAACACATTTATAACTTCTAACATCTCATGACTGTTGCATAAAACTCTCTTGCTTGTCTTAAAAAAATTAAAACCAACATGAATTCTCAAAACCGGTTCTCATTGGGTATAACAAGCTTCCACATAACTCTTGCATGTCTGCGTACACATTTAGTTAAGCGTATATAAGTACTATAATAACTACACGCTATAAATCATTTATTAAGCATTAGCAAATAGCTCATTCATTAACTTTAAAGCACTAACTCTACATTAATAGACATTACTGAGCAGTTTCTACATACAGCTACAAACACTGTATTCATGACTTAAGCAGATGTATATTGTGCTTAATGATTATGTTCTCAAATTTAGTTAATGATTACTTTTTCATTACTAAAGTAAGTATTACATTACTTACAACTAGTTATTTAAGAATAGTTGGTGGTTTTTAAGATTATTAATAATTAGTAAATAAAGAATTAATAATCTATTCAAATTAACATTTATATTAGTTATTCTGTATGTTAATAAATGCTTTATTAATTCAACTTCATGCAGTTTCGTGACTTTATAAATCTCTCATAGATGACAATTAAATGCTCAGTGTCAAATAAACAATAAATCTTAGCAATCTTATCTAAAAAAATAGAATGACTGTAAAGTTTAAACATTGCTAAATAACAGATGTGTCAAAATATATCATAAAATTGAATAAAACAACAACAATATAATAATTTAATATAATATGACATATTTCAATGTTATTCAGTGATGTTTAAACTGTACCATGAATTTATTTTAGACAAGATTGCAATGATTTATTGTTCATTTGATGCGGTTTCATTTGTGTATCTTCAAATAAATAGAAATGAAGTCGTTTATTTTCTATTTTGAATATAACTGAGCCTTTTATTGTCATGTATTGGATTTAGTTGAGTGAAGGATGAAGTTGAGTAAATAAAGTTATTATTATTATTATTATTATTATTATCATTTGCCTAAATAATAAGATATACACATTTTAATTTGAATAGTTTTTTAATCATTTACGTAAGCCCCGGTCAGATCATATGATTTTTATTGTCGGTTATGAAAGTCATTATGTCAGATTATGCGTTTTTTTCTTGATAAAATCTTGACTCGTGGTAGGTTACAGATGTGCCAGACTACACGATCCTCCACGATCAGTCATCCCGTGACGTCTACGACGAGCATTATTTCCCAAAGCAGTGTTGCTATCATAACATTTCTTATCGCAATTTAATTTTTTTTTATCTTATTTCAGTCTCAATAAACACTGATGCTGGCTGACGACTAATAACTACATTAAAGGCATTCGTTATGACATGGATAGGATCAAACTTTTATGTTTCCTTTATTTATTTGAAATCTAAATGTATATTTTCCTGCCAATGTTGCTATTAAACACTTTCTTGCCTGAACATGAAATGAAAGCACATCAGCAGCTGTGAAGCATTCATTAAATCCTTATTTTCCACGCAGCGGAACAAATCATCACTGAACAGTTGGACAAGCACAACCCAAAAAATAATAATTTGTATATTTTTCTTGGAAAAAATATCTTTTTGAAATGAATTTCATTAGCTATAATTTGTATCTCAATTGTTCTGTATTTTTCGTTGGTCAGTTAACAACTAGATTAAAAAAAAAGAGTAACGAATAACCTTCGAGATGCGCTTCAAAACAAGCGCGCTATATGCTTCAGCGCCAAAACACGAGTTGCCGTGAGATTGTGTTGGTTTGTTAAATTAAATAGCCTAAATAAAATTAAAGTTAAATATTCACAGTTTCAGAGAAGCCTATATTAAACTGTTTTTACTATTAATGACACATTTGAATAAGCAGGACAGGCTTTTACAATGTATTTAACAAAAAAAGTATGAAAGCAGTGGCGCCTGCAGCCGCACGGCTGTGTGTACCAACAATGAGAGGGCGTGAATTAATGCTGCTTATTTATTTATTTTAAAAATAATTTAGATTGATTATTAAACAGTAAACACTACCATACATTGACAAAGCAAGAGAGAATGAGAATAAAGGTGTGCGTCTGTGTGTTTTAAAGTGTGCATGTACTTGCATGGTGGGAGATGTAAAGAAATAATACTTGATTAAATGAATTAAATCGCAATTGACCGGCACAATGGATGGTTTTGTCACCAACAATGAAAACTGTTTAATATGGGCTTCTCTGAAACTGTGAATATGTCACTTCAATCTTATTTAGACTAGATTATTATTTTATTTACCAAACCAGTTGGTGTTTTGGTGCTGAAGCAGGACTGGGTTAAGCAGTTCACCTCAGATGTTATTCTTGTTTATCTATGACTGACCAACAAAAAATTATTAAAATTAGCCTAATTATGAATGCTATATTATTATTATATTAATTATAAATTAATATAATTATTAATTTCAATTGTTAAAATACAATGACATGCTTTCATTTTCTCTGTCTCACTCGGGGCAATGAGTAAATGTAGCCTTTGACAGCATCAGTGTTTGTTTAGACTGAAATAAGAAAGGGCTGATGGGGCGGGTGGTGCTGGATATGAGCGTACCTTTTGAATAAAATCCTGCAGGTGCCCCGAGAACTCAGAAACTCATTGTGAGAATGGAGATGTGGGCATATTTGTGCCAGACTGTCAGATAAACTTGCTTAAAACACCTTAATATTTTAGAAAAGGTAATTAAAGTTTGCATAGTCAATGACTGGTCATATCCACCCGTGACCAGCTCATCAGTAAATATGCAGGTTGTTTGTTGATTACCTGACCCTGACATTAAACGCAGCACCCACTGAGATAACAGAAGGGCTAAATGATGTGCTCTTATGGTCCGTCTCACACACGTGACGGAACACGTTGTATAGGACGAGAAAAAGATTGAACATGCTAGACTTTCTGTGACGGTGTCCTGTAGCGTCGCAGGCATGGAATCGGTTGTCCTGAACTATGCCACATTACACCAGAAGACACGATTGAATCTTGTGTCACGACGCCTATTTGTCGTTACGATTCTCTACGACGTCCTACGTCAAGAAAATCGTCCCAAAATCGTGTAATCTGACCAGGGCTTTACTCATTCTGAATGATCAAAACATCCACCAACTATTCTTAATTAACTGATCTATTAATGATTAAAGTATTGCATTATTTACAAAGTATGAGAACACAATCATTAAGCACATCATAGATGAGCTTATGTCTAGAATACAGCATTTGTAGCTGTATTTATAAACTGCTTAATAAGTTAATGCTTAACAAATAATAAATTATCTATTTGCTAATGCTTAATAAATGATTCAGTGTGTAGTTATTATAACGTCTTACCTAACATTTATATACATTTATATATCTTATTATTCAGGCATATAGTAATAGTTACTCTGTATGTTAATAAATGCTTTTTTAACTCAATTTCATGCAGTTTTGTGACCTCATTTAAAGTGAGGACTATTTATGCTTTATAAATCCCTAATAAATGACAATTAAAATCTCAGCTATATTATAAATAAAAAAAGAAAAGAAATGAAAGGCAGAGTGATTCATGGAAAAAAAGATCATTTCAAGATACACAAATGAAACTATAAACGAAAAGAAACAAATGAATATTAATTATTTTGTTGTTTTATAAACGATGTTATGATCAATAAATGATGTTATATTTGACACTACTGTTATTCAGCTGTTTAACCTTTACAGTAACTATTTTTTTAGATAAGATTGCAAAGATTATTGTTCATTTGATACTGAGCCTTTAGTTGTCATTTATAAAGCACAAATAGTCCTTACTTTAGATTAGAACACTAAACTGGATGAAGCATCTGTTAACATACAAAGTTACAATCACTAAATGCCTGAAAAATAACATTCATAAATGTTAATTTGAATAGTTTATTAACCATTTAATAACTCATTCTGAGTGATTTTAAAAACCACCAACTACTCTTATATACAAATGGTTTGTAAATAATGCAATACTTAATTTAGTGATGAAAAAGCAACCAGTCACAAAGTATGAAAATATAATAATTTATAAAAATATAATTTCAAATTGTGAGAAAGCGACGCGTCATCACTCCACTAGCAGTTTTTTGCTACGTCACCGATTTTGATCCCGACCCAAAAATTATTATAAACCCAGAAGATGAAATTAGCTGACAAAAGCTCAAAATTATCCAGTTTACTCCACAATTAAAGCTGACAGGAGCTAACGGTGTCTTCCTGATGCTCAACACACACACATCTGCTAACATCTCATAAAAAGTACCCTAGGGTTTCTTGAAGCTTTAAGTCAAGAACACAGCATTTGTAGCTGTATATATAAACTGCGTACTAACCTCTTATATTGTAGAGTTAATGCTTAATGAATGATTTATAGTGTGTAGTTATTATAAAAGTGTAACCCAGATTTTCTCTTTGAAGAGCACAGATTTGGTTTTTAATATAAAGTTTCAATGTTGACCAATCTCTGGTTTTGGGAGCCAAGGGTTCAGCTTTTAAACATGCTTCTCAATCTGCCTTTCCTGGAACTTTCCTGTCATCAGATGCTCCTCCACAGCACAGACTTCCTGTTTGCTCCAGGGTCTCTTCTTTATTGGACCTATGGGTGGTCAAAATATTAAAAAGTGGTTTTAGTTACATAAATGTTCAGTCATTTTTACAACATGTGCTGTAATGTTTATTTTATATCGTGCTAGAAAATACTATTAAAATATATGTACAGTATTGCCTCCTGTTAAAAATACTTACAGTAAGATGGAGCTTTAAAATAATTCCCATTAACCCCCAAAACATGCAGTTAATGCAGTAACACTTTATTTCTATATTCCAGTTTAGACATTCTTCTAACCAGTGACTTTTATTGACATTTTAGTAGCTTGAAATAATATCTAGACAAATAAGTGTGGAAAATATGTGGAAAAAGTGCTGCAGTTTATTACAAGGGGTCTGTAGCGTAATATACAACACCAACACAGACAATACAGCACTGCAGACTATTACACAGGCAGGAAAGACTCTTTCTAAGATCAAGATCCCATAATGCAGTTCAACAGCAGAAATAAATGAGGAGAAATAAAAACACAAATCACAAAATACGTAAAACTGCTAATTAGTCTGCTGTACTCAGTAAAGAGTAGCAGACTGTCAGGTTAGGCTCAACATTCTCTCTGGCTCTGAAAGTAAAAATCAAGTCTTAGTGACTTCTCTGAATAAAGCTTACCAAAATGTTTTTCATTTGATTTTGTGTTGGTCTTTGTGCTGGGGAACAGCATGTGATGGTAGTTTAAAAATAGTTTTTAAACACAACAAATAAATATAGAAACAGAAACGTTTTGAAATAAGAAAAATTGTAATCAGAAATATTAATTATATTTTTACCTTTAACAGTATATAAAATCCCTATCCACTCTAACGTTCTCTGAATGTAAATAACCCCCGCAAAAATACATCATTTAAAACAATGTGGGATATGTTTGCAAATACAAATGTGTATAAAACAGTCACAAAATCTGGCACTGTATTACATGTCTGTGTGTAAACCCACTACTGCTGGATAAAAGTAAAAATCACTTCAATATTTTAAAACTGATTGAGATGGAGAGTGATTACCTTCTGGATTTAATCAAGATTTCATCAGGATTCCACGCTTTAAAATCTGCCAAACATCCATTTTTCCATCAAAACACAGGGAGTCGAGCAGTTCTCTTCTGCAGTCATACAGTCATCCTTCAATGAAATACATAAATAAATACATAAATAGACAGACAGACAAACAGATAGACAGTTAGATAGTTAGTCCAGGGGTCCATTCTTTGTACCGCGCTTAAATGATCTAAGATGATTTGGCAGATCCTGGATCTTTTGATCTTGAGAACTGATCTCTGGCTCATTTGGTTCTTCAAACAAGTTCGCGAATCAGATTAAAATGTCTGGATGAACTGATCTGAGATCGCTGCGTGTGTTGTGAAGGACAGCTCTATCGATCCTCAGTATCATAATGAGCAATGCAACGATTGGCTGACGGCACAGCAGCGTAATGACATCATCTGATTATTATTCAACTATCCATGTGAGCAAAATTACATCAAATTCTCAGTGAACAGTTTGTTAAATATGATACACAATAACTCTCCACCTGTGCTGTGGGCTGCAGGCTTTACACTTTCATGTGTCAAGAGTATTCAGCAATTTATTCACTTTTACATTTTACATAGGATTTTCTTTATTATAGTAGCCCAGGCCTATTTAAGTTTCTTAATCCCCATAAGGACTTTAAATTTTAATTTTGCATCGAAAAGCATTTTGATATCGGTAAAGGTGTCTGCAACTTTTGCGAAGCATCAAATCATTGTCATATTAGCTGTCAAAACATGTGCATCACTGCATACATTATCATTCCTTTATTAAAAACAAACAAACAAACAGCGGAATATTGTACATGTCTATTATCATACAGAAATTGTACGAAAGCTGGGTTAGTACCTTACAATAGTACACGTTTGTATCTAAAAAGCCCATATTAATAAATGTTCTCTTCAATCCCTTTGGAGAGACCCCCCCCATCCCCCCCTCCCCCTTTTTTGTGCAGATTGCATATAATTATTTATATATATTTTCGTTTATATTTTATATATTTTATAACTTATATGTATATAAACATAAATATTAATAATTATTTTTAAAATTTATTATTTTATATTAATTATTATTATTATAAATTATAAATGTATACTGAAATTTTACTAAACTTGGGTCTGTGCCTAAAAATAGTAAGCATTTGTATCTTAAAAGTCCATATAAATAAATTCATATATATATATATATATATATATATATATATATACATATATATACACATACTGTACATACATACATATACATACATATATATTTATTATTTTCCTATTTTCCCCAGTTTATATAGCCTATAGTGTACTGGTGTAAGTATCAGCATACTTTCAGTATTACCTTTGCTTGAAATGACCTGATCTAATCCTGTTTATATGAAATGAGCTGCTGCTCCAGAGCAGGTTTGAGCTCCAAAACTGTTGCTATAACAACACTCGGATAAGTTTTGAAGAACGAAACAATCCTGGATCGTTTCAAATCGTCAATAACCAAATCCAGCTAATTAAAGTAATCCACGTACGAAGAACGGACCGCTGGTCCCCACTATGTCAGACCTTACTGTGTGTGTATTCAGGACTAAGTGTGAAACAGCTTCTTTAATGTGCCTCTGATCCCCACAATGTTACACTAGTGCATACGCTCATAAACTACGACACACTCTACACTCTATCAGTTTCATTTCTACATTTTGAGTAAGTTAAATAACTACAATTAAATATACTACATCAATAACTAATAATAATAACAATAATAATAATAATAATAATTAATGTACCTCCCCGGAGAGTTGTGGGGCTCCTACTGGAGCAGAACAATTCTCTTCTGCAGTCATATGGTTATCCTTCAATAAAAGCTGAATATAAACAATATATATATATATATATACACACATACTCCCGGTCCCCACTATGTCAGACCTTACTATGTGTGTATCCAGGAGAAAGTGTTACACTGTTTCTTTAGCATGCCTCTGGTCCTTACAATGTTACACTAGTGCATATGCTCCAATATTAGCCCACAAACACTTTTGTGTTTCTATATTTTGATTAAATTATTACAATGAAAAGTTAAATAATTACAATTAAATATACTACTACTACTACTACAACAAATAACAAACATACCTTATCAGAGAGTTGTGGGACTCCTACTGGAGCAGAGCAATTCCCTTCTGCAGTCATATGGTCATCCTTCAATAAAAGCTGAATATAAAACAATATATATATACATATATTAGTTAGACAGTAGTACTCAAGGCTCCCGGTCCCCACTATGTCAGACCTTACTATGTGTGTATCCAGGAGAAAGTGCGTTACCCAGCTTCTCTAACATGCATGTGGTTCCCATAATGTTACACTAGTGCAGGGATGGGCAAACTCTGTCCTGCAGAGTTTAGCTCCAACCCTGATTAAAAACACTTGCCTATAGATTTCTAGTGATCTTGAAGACACTTATTAGCATGTTAAGGGGTGTTAAATTAGTGTTAGAGAAAAACTCAGCAGGACACTAGTGCATACATTCACAAATTAGGACACACTCAGTTTTATTTCTATATTTTGAGTAAGTTAAATAATTACAATTAAATATGCTACACCAATAACTAATAATAATAATAATAAAATGATAATAATAATAATAGAAATAAATATAATGAACATACCTCCTCAGAGAGTTGTGGGACTCTTACTGGAGCAGAGCAATTCCTTTCTGCAGTCATATGGTCATCCTTCAATAAAAGCTGAATATAAAACAATATATATATACATATATTAGTTAGACAGTAGTACTCAAGGCTCCCGGTCCCCACTATGTCAGACCTAACTGTGTGTGTATCCAGGAGAAAGTGTTACACTGTTTCTTTAGCATGCCTCTGGTCCCCACAATGTTACACTAGTGCATATGCTTATACACTAGGACACTCTCTGTTTCATTTCTATATTTTGAGTAAGTTAAATAATTACAATTAAATATACTACATCAATAATAATAATAATTATTATTATAATTATAACAACAACGATAATATTAATAATAATAATAATTAATGTACCTCCCCGGAGAGTTGTGG
>CAIGQQ010026244.1:0-11846 GCA_903798035.1 Danio albolineatus | reverse complement strand
TGTGTGTGTGTGTGTTTCCGTGGCCGTGCTGGCGATGACAGATTTACAGGATGTTGTGGACGGTATTGGTCAGCGGTTCGCTGTATTGAGGATGCATGTGACACATACGAGTCCTGCGGTGTCGCGGAGTGATGACATCCTCTTTTTAATGAGCATTGTTAGCGTAGCATGAGCGAAGCCGCGGAGCGCCATAAATCAGCCGCTGAGACCGCAGCTCTCACACAGGAAAGATTCCCCAATGAAAGATCTCTGAGAGCACACACACACACACACACACAGAGAGAGACGGTCTGGAAAATCACACACGCTTGAACGCAACGCTGAGCCCGACTTCTGAAGCCGCTTGTCTTCAGAGATCTGATTTGTTACGTGTTGTGGTTAAAAGGTGAATGTTGAGAGCGTGACATGCTTCCTATCAGTTTCGCTTTTTCAAAATCACAACCAAAATAGCTTAGCCTACAAAATTATAGCGATCAAAATAAAGTTTTTTTTATGTTGTGTTGATGTGCAGTTCCAGTGGTGGACAGTAGAGGGTAGCAGAACAATGTTCTGAGCCGTGATAGTTCATTAATCCTTTAATCAAAGGCAAATCTGGCAGAAACTAAAAGACTGAATGGAGTACACACTAACCTATTTATTATTATTTGTTGCGGTTAAAGGTGATCGTCGAGAACATGACGAAACATTTTAATGTTTTGTTGATGTACAGTTCTAGGGGTGGTCAGCAGGATCACACACCGCCACCGGATACACACACTTAAACTAAATTAAAAGGTTACAAGTGTATTATTATGTAAGGAATAATCAACAATGGAGTTATGTAAGGGATAATGTACATCCAAGAGGTTGTTATCCCAGAATATAGCCCAACAGGCTTATCGGCAAAGCACTGTTGTATAAGACTGAAGGGCTTCATTCTGCGAAAACAACCGCCTGGATGTACTTTATACTGTTTATTACATGACTACTTGCCATAAAACATAAAAATTAGACACAGAATATTGTTCTCAGCTGTTATAGTTTATTAATGCTTTAGCTAAAGGCAAATCTGTCAGAAATGAAATGGCTGAACAGAGCATACACTAACCTATTTATTAGTATTTGTTGCGGTTAAAGGTGAATGTCGAAAGCGTGACATGCCATTCCTATCAGTTGCGCTTTTTTCAAAAGAATAAGCAAAATCAGAACCAAAACAGCTTATCTTACACAATTAAAGCGATCAAAATAGCTTTTTTAATGTTTTGTTGATGTGCAGTTCTAGTGGTGGTCACTAGAGGGCAGCAGGTTCACACAGCGCCTCTGAATACACAAACTTAAACTAAATTAAAAGGTTAAAAAAGTATTGTTATGTAAGGAATAATCGACAATGGAGTTAAGAATGGGCTAATGTACATCCAAGTGGTTGTTATCTCAGATGAAAGCCTGACAGGCTTATTGGCAGCCTGATGCAAAGCGAAACACTGTTGTATAAAAATGAAGGGCTTTGTTCTGTGAAAACAACCGTCTGAATGTACTTTATACTGTTTATTACAGGGCTACTTGCCACAAAACATTAAAATTAGACACAAAATATTGTTCTCAGCTGTAATAGTTTATTAATGCTTTGGCCAAAGGCAAATCTGTCAGAATTGAAATGGCTGAACAGAGCATACCTTAATCTATTTATTAGTATTTGTTGCGGTTAAAGGTGAATGTCGAAAGCGTGACATGCTTCTTATCAGTTGCGCTTTTTTCAAAAGAATAAGCAAAATCAGAACCAAAACAGCTTACCTTACATAATTAAAGTGATCAAAATAGCTTTTTTAATGTTTTGTTGATGTGCAGTTCCAGTGGTGGTCAGTAGAAGACAAAATGACATGACAATGGAGTTATGTAAGGTATAATGTTCATCCACGGGGTTTGGGGGTTGAGCGCACCTATGATAGTGCGAAGTGAAGACCGGGTGTGTAGGGAGTGCGCACTAATGATAGCGGAAAGTAAAGACCGGGGCATGGCGCATATGCTGCGGTGACGGCGGTGTTACGACTGACGGTTGTTCTTTGGATGTGGTGAGTTAAGATTGTGCGAACTAAAGATCGGGGGCCCCCTCTCAAAAATATAAAAATTACACACAAAACACTGTTCTGAGTCGCAATAGTTGATTAATCCTACCCCAATCTCTTCCAGGACCTCGCAATTCACAAAATTAGCATTTACTAAGACTGCTTTTTTCTAGGTTGATAATCTTAATATGATTGTGCCTGCTGCAACCATGGTAGTTTCTTGATTATTACGCCAGAATTTGAGTATAGTTGTCAGGATTCTGCCACTTCGGTCTTGTTAATTCTTGTTTTGGTGGCAAAGTTCAGACACTAGTCCTGTCATGTCTTATATGTTGTGCTCGGCTCAAGTTTTCTTGGGTCGAACACTCATATTTCCCATCATTGTCGGTCTTTATCATTGTATGAGTGCTGTTTTCGCTGCGCTTGGGCCATTTCCCCCCTCAGGGTTATTTTTGTTCTACTTTCATTTTATTTCATAATGAATATTCGGCTAATTTAGCTCTGCATTTAAGGCTTTGGCCTTTCCCCAACCTCTACCGTGACAGTAGTTCCTAGCAATACCAGTCTAGAAAATAACTTTTAATCTTCTGTTGATCTTAGTACACGATGTAACTGCAGAAAAGTCAAGCTTTAAATATATAATTATCTAAACTCATTGGTCGTTTGCGAGACGCTAATGGTCTAATCTGATTCAATGATCTATGCTAAGCTAAAGTGCTACCGCTTGACCTGCAGATTGACTGAATGGATTCATAAATGGTAAAACTCAACAGTTTAGCTCTTGGAAAGCTGTAAAATGTGTATATTTGCAGACACGTGGAGTGTTCCTTTAAGATGTATTGAGAATACAGGATTTACAGAGCCGTTTCTGTAACGAAATTGAACAAATCACATTATTGGAGTGGATACACTCTCTGTGGCTCAATGACGCACACTTACATTTTATATGCAAGCACAAAAGATCATTGTGGTGCAGAGACACTGTAGACGCTCTCTCTCTCTCTCTCTCTCTCTCTCTCTCTCTCTCTCTCGCTCTGTCTTCTGAATGGAGTGCCTGGCATTTGTCCTCAGCTGTAATGTAATTGTGTTTTACTGCACAGTGCAGTGTAATTGCTGACTAGTCTGTTAACCTTTTAAATCAGCACACAGCTGTGCTGCTGGAGAGGAGACTGATAACACTGGAGCGAGAAAGAGAGAGAGAAAAGAGAGAGATTTTGATTTTTAAAACTCTTTATTATGAGCTTACAAAAACTCCCATTAAGAAATAAATATAAGAAAATTTAAGACTACATCTACAGCAGATTGACGTCAAAAATATAACGAGATTCGGCACCCCAAAACATATATATATATATAAAATGGCACAAGAACAAGAGGTATTACATTTCACATAATTTCTGAAAGAGAAAAAAAATTAAATAAATTAAATAAATTAAAAATACACTTACATGATATTGAATGTTTTCAGAGCATTACATTTTCAGTGCTTTTTCGTTTAGTGATTGTTCTAAAAGATTTACATATAATTTGAAATAATTCACAAAATGGGAAAAGTTTGGTTCATATTGAGCCCACTTTTTCTTATACACAGTTGAGGTTAGAGTTATTAGCCCCCCTTTGATTTTATTTTTCCTTTTATTAATGATGTTTAACAGAGCAAGGAAATTTTCACAGTATGTCTGATAATATTTGTTCTTCTGGAGAAAGTCTTATTTGTTTTATTTCGGCTAGCATAAAAGCAGTTTTTAATTTTTTAAAGACCATTTTGATGGTCAACATTATTAGCCCATTTTAAGCTAATTTTTTTCAGTAGTCTACAGAACAAACCATCATTATACAATAACTTGCCTAATTACCCTAACCTGCCTAGTTAACCCAATTAACCTAGTTAAGCCTTTAAATGTCAATTTAAGCTGTGTAGAAGTGTCTTGAAGAATATCTAGTCAAATATTATTTACTGTCATCATGGCAAAGACAAAATAAATCAGTTATTAGAAATGAGTTATTAAAACAATAATGTGTAGAAGAAATCTCTCCGTTAAACAGAAATTGGGGAAAAATAAAAGGGGGCTAATAATTCAGGGGGGCTAATAATTCTAAATATATATATATATATATATATGCTTTCTGCTGTTCTTGTGCTATGTGTTAAACTTTTGGTTAAGCAACAGTTGATTGGACCAGAATAAAAATAATAATAATTATACCTATTATTAAATTGTAGTATTTTCTTGCTGTACTGTTTCATATCCTTAGATTGGTGTGTTTTTGATAGGCCCGGATTAGGCCGAAGGGAAAATGAATGAATGAATGAAAAATTATTGTAGTTACTTTGCATCTAATGCCACCCAACATTGATCTGAGGTTTTGTTTTTCTAAATTTTAAGACCTGCCAAAAACCAGAGCATTTCTTATATCCTGATATGGAAAAATTGGAATTTCAGAGGGGGTCAAAACTTTTTCACATCATTATATACTTTAACCTATAAACCAAAGTGTACATCACGTGTTAAAGCTTCATAAAGTCGATTATATTATACTATATTATATTATATTATATTATTATCATTTTCATTATTAGTCGGTTATTTATCAGGGATCGCCACAGCGGAATGAACCACCAACTATTCCAGCATATGTTTTGCACAGTGGATGCCCTTCCAGGTGCAACCCAGTGCTGGGAAACACCCATACACACTCATTCTCTCACACACACACACACTCATACGCTACAGTCAGTGTGGTTAATCCAATTCATCCATAGCGCATGTGTGTGGACTGTGGAGGAAACCCACACCAACACAGGGAGGACTCCACAGAGATATGCCAACTGGCCCAGCTGGGACTCAAACCAGCAACCTTCTTGCTGTGAAGCAACAGTGCTAACCACTGAGCCACTCGTCCGCCCCTATATTATACGATATTATATTATATTTGTATCATTTTGGCCTTGCTCCTCATGCGATGTATCTCTGGCACCGGTTTACCCCTCAGTGTGTGTATTATTGTGTTATGAAGTGTTATCATGCGTGTGTGTGTGATGCACTTTATAAAGTGCTGTGCTGACACTAATCACAGGTGTGTGCTTTATTGTACTTCTCTCTCAATACAGCGGCGAGGCGCTCAGCAGCCCGTCACGTCCTAAACAACTAAATCACATTCATTTTAATGATAACAGCCACCGGTGGAGATTAGGCTCCTGTGGATCGTGTGTGTGAGGAACGAAAGAGAGAGAGTGAGAGGTTGGTAGCGTGTGTGTGTGTGTGTGTGTGTGTGTGTAATTCAGTAATCAGAGCCTGCTGCTGTGTCTCTCTGCTTAACCTTGACAAGTCAGTGTGATCCAGCTGCAATTTGCTTATCTTTACTCTACACCGGCTCCACAGGGGCTCAGGGGCCGTGCCATTAACATCACTTACTAATACATCACACACACACATGTACAGCTATCTTTATGGGGACTTCCAATAGGCGTAATGATGCTTCTAGTGTAAACACTGTACAAAATATCTGTTAATCAACACTTTGTGTGTATTCTGCTTTATTTGTGGTGGTGAATGGCATTATGGGATGTTAATCTCTGCTCTGTCTACTTTTAATGTTGACCATTTAACTCTTACTGACTTTTTTCTGACATTTTTGTCGTTTAAAGTCATATAATGTATGAATAATATTAATAATAATAATAATTCATTCATTTTCTTTTCAGCTTAGTCCCTTTAGTAATCTGGGGTCGCCACAGGGGAATGTTATTGTGTACTATTATTATTAATATTATTATTATTATTGGCGTCACAGTGGCGTAGATGGTAGCAAGATCATCGCCTCACAGCAAGAAGGTCGCTGGTTCAAGCCTCAGCTGGATCAGTTGGCATTTTGCATGTTCTCCCCTTGGTCGTGTGGGTATGCTAAATTGTCTGTAGTGTATGAGTGTGAATGAGTGTGTATGTTTCCCAGTGATGGGTTGCAGCTGGAAGGGCATCCATTGCGTAAAATATATGCTGGATAAATTGGCAGATCATTCTGCTGTGGCGACCCCAGATTAAAAAAGAGACTAAGCTGAAAAGAAAATGAATGAATTATTATTATTATTAATATTATTCATACATTATATGACTTTAAACGACAAAAATGTCAGAAAAAAGTCAGTAAGAGTTAAATGGTCAACATTAAAAGTAGACAGAGCAGAGATTAACATCCCATAATGCCATTCACCACCACAAATAAAGCAGAATACACACAAAGTGTTGATTAACAGATATTTTGTACAGTGTTTACACTAGAAGCATCATTACGCCTATTGGAAGTCCCCATAAAGATAGCTGTACATGTGTGTGTGTGATGTATTAGTAAGTGATGTTAATGGCACGGCCCCTGAGCCCCTGTGGAGCCGGTGTAGAGTAAAGATAAGCAAATTGCAGCTGGATCACACTGACTTGTCAAGGTTAAGCAGAGAGACACAGCAGCAGGCTCTGATTACTGAATTACACACACACACACACACACACACACACGCTACCAACCTCTCACTCTCTCTCTTTCGTTCCTCACACACACGATCCACAGGAGCCTAATCTCCACCGGTGGCTGTTATCATTAAAATGAATGTGATTTAGTTGTTTAGGACGTGACGGGCTGCTGAGCGCCTCGCCGCTGTATTGAGAGAGAAGTACAATAAAGCACACACCTGTGATTAGTGTCAGCACAGCACTTTATAAAGTGCATCACACACACACGCATGATAACACTTCATAACACAATAATACACACACTGAGGGGTAAACCGGTGCCAGAGATACATCGCATGAGGAGCAAGGCCAAAATGATACAAATATAATATAATATCGTATAATATAGGGGCGGACGAGTGGCTCAGTGGTTAGCACTGTTGCTTCACAGCAAGAAGGTTGCTGGTTTGAGTCCCAGCTGGGCCAGTTGGCATATCTCTGTGGAGTCCTCCCTGTGTTGGTGTGGGTTTCCTCCACAGTCCACACACATGCGCTATGGATGAATTGGATTAACCACACTGACTGTAGCGTATGAGTGTGTGTGTGTGTGAGAGAATGAGTGTGTATGGGTGTTTCCCAGCACTGGGTTGCACCTGGAAGGGCATCCACTGTGCAAAACATATGCTGGAATAGTTGGTGGTTCATTCCGCTGTGGCGATCCCTGATAAATAACCGACTAATAATGAAAATGATAATAATATAATATAATATAATATAGTATAATATAATCGACTTTATGAAGCTTTAACACGTGATGTACACTTTGGTTTATAGGTTAAAGTATATAATGATGTGAAAAAGTTTTGACCCCCTCTGAAATTCCAATTTTTCCATATCAGGATATAAGAAATGCTCTGGTTTTTGGCAGGTCTTAAAATTTAGAAAAACAAAACCTCAGATCAATGTTGGGTGGCATTAGATGCAAAGTAACTACAATAATTTTTCATTCATTCATTCATTTTCCCTTCGGCCTAATCCGGGCCTATCAAAAACACACCAATCTAAGGATATGAAACAGTACAGCAAGAAAATACTACAATTTAATAATAGGTATAATTATTATTATTTTTATTCTGGTCCAATCAACTGTTGCTTAACCAAAAGTTTAACACATAGCACAAGAACAGCAGAAAGCATATATATATATATATATATATTTAGAATTATTAGCCCCCCTGAATTATTAGCCCCCTTTTATTTTTCCCCAATTTCTGTTTAACGGAGAGATTTCTTCTACACATTATTGTTTTAATAACTCATTTCTAATAACTGATTTATTTTGTCTTTGCCATGATGACAGTAAATAATATTTGACTAGATATTCTTCAAGACACTTCTACACAGCTTAAATTGACATTTAAAGGCTTAACTAGGTTAATTGGGTTAACTAGGCAGGTTAGGGTAATTAGGCAAGTTATTGTATAATGATGGTTTGTTCTGTAGACTACTGAAAAAAATTAGCTTAAAATGGGCTAATAATGTTGACCATCAAAATGGTCTTTAAAAAATTAAAAACTGCTTTTATGCTAGCCGAAATAAAACAAATAAGACTTTCTCCAGAAGAACAAATATTATCAGACATACTGTGAAAATTTCCTTGCTCTGTTAAACATCATTAATAAAAGGAAAAATAAAATCAAAGGGGGGCTAATAACTCTAACCTCAACTGTGTATAAGAAAAAGTGGGCTCAATATGAACCAAACTTTTCCCATTTTGTGAATTATTTCAAATTATATGTAAATCTTTTAGAACAATCACTAAACGAAAAAGCACTGAAAATGTAATGCTCTGAAAACATTCAATATCATGTAAGTGTATTTTTAATTTATTTAATTTATTTAATTTTTTTTCTCTTTCAGAAATTATGTGAAATGTAATACCTCTTGTTCTTGTGCCATTTTATATATATATATATGTTTTGGGGTGCCGAATCTCGTTATATTTTTGACGTCAATCTGCTGTAGATGTAGTCTTAAATTTTCTTATATTTATTTCTTAATGGGAGTTTTTGTAAGCTCATAATAAAGAGTTTTAAAAATCAAAATCTCTCTCTTTTCTCTCTCTCTTTCTCGCTCCAGTGTTATCAGTCTCCTCTCCAGCAGCACAGCTGTGTGCTGATTTAAAAGGTTAACAGACTAGTCAGCAATTACACTGCACTGTGCAGTAAAACACAATTACATTACAGCTGAGGACAAATGCCAGGCACTCCATTCAGAAGACAGAGCGAGAGAGAGAGAGAGAGAGAGAGAGAGAGAGAGAGAGAGAGCGTCTACAGTGTCTCTGCACCACAATGATCTTTTGTGCTTGCATATAAAATGTAAGTGTGCGTCATTGAGCCACAGAGAGTGTATCCACTCCAATAATGTGATTTGTTCAATTTCGTTACAGAAACGGCTCTGTAAATCCTGTATTCTCAATACATCTTAAAGGAACACTCCACGTGTCTGCAAATATACACATTTTACAGCTTTCCAAGAGCTAAACTGTTGAGTTTTACCATTTATGAATCCATTCAGTCAATCTGCAGGTCAAGCGGTAGCACTTTAGCTTAGCATAGATCATTGAATCAGATTAGACCATTAGCGTCTCGCAAACGACCAATGAGTTTAGATAATTATATATTTAAAGCTTGACTTTTCTGCAGTTACATCGTGTACTAAGATCAACAGAAGATTAAAAGTTATTTTCTAGACTGGTATTGCTAGGAACTACTGTCACGGTAGAGGTTGGGGAAAGGCCAAAGCCTTAAATGCAGAGCTAAATTAGCCGAATATTCATTATGAAATAAAATGAAAGTAGAACAAAAATAACCCTGAGGGGGGAAATGGCCCAAGCGCAGCGAAAACAGCACTCATACAATGATAAAGACCGACAATGATGGGAAATATGAGTGTTCGACCCAAGAAAACTTGAGCCGAGCACAACATATAAGACATGACAGGACTAGTGTCTGAACTTTGCCACCAAAACAAGAATTAACAAGACCGAAGTGGCAGAATCCTGACAACTATACTCAAATTCTGGCGTAATAATCAAGAAACTACCATGGTTGCAGCAGGCACAATCATATTAAGATTATCAACCTAGAAAAAAGCAGTCTTAGTAAATGCTAATTTTGTGAATTGCGAGGTCCTGGAAGAGATTGGGGTAGGATTAATCAACTATTGCGACTCAGAACAGTGTTTTGTGTGTAATTTTTATATTTTTGAGAGGGGGCCCCCGATCTTTAGTTCGCACAATCTTAACTCACCACATCCAAAGAACAACCGTCAGTCGTAACACCGCCGTCACCGCAGCATATGCGCCATGCCCCGGTCTTTACTTTCCGCTATCATTAGTGCGCACTCCCTACACACCCGGTCTTCACTTCGCACTATCATAGGTGCGCTCAACCCCCAAACCCCGTGGATGAACATTATACCTTACATAACTCCATTGTCATGTCATTTTGTCTTCTACTGACCACCACTGGAACTGCACATCAACAAAACATTAAAAAAGCTATTTTGATCACTTTAATTATGTAAGGTAAGCTGTTTTGGTTCTGATTTTGCTTATTCTTTTGAAAAAAGCGCAACTGATAAGAAGCATGTCACGCTTTCGACATTCACCTTTAACCGCAACAAATACTAATAAATAGATTAAGGTATGCTCTGTTCAGCCATTTCAATTCTGACAGATTTGCCTTTGGCCAAAGCATTAATAAACTATTACAGCTGAGAACAATATTTTGTGTCTAATTTTAATGTTTTGTGGCAAGTAGCCCTGTAATAAACAGTATAAAGTACATTCAGACGGTTGTTTTCACAGAACAAAGCCCTTCATTTTTATACAACAGTGTTTCGCTTTGCATCAGGCTGCCAATAAGCCTGTCAGGCTTTCATCTGAGATAACAACCACTTGGATGTACATTAGCCCATTCTTAACTCCATTGTCGATTATTCCTTACATAACAATACTTTTTTAACCTTTTAATTTAGTTTAAGTTTGTGTATTCAGAGGCGCTGTGTGAACCTGCTGCCCTCTAGTGACCACCACTAGAACTGCACATCAACAAAACATTAAAAAAGCTATTTTGATCGCTTTAATTGTGTAAGATAAGCTGTTTTGGTTCTGATTTTGCTTATTCTTTTGAAAAAAGCGCAACTGATAGGAATGGCATGTCACGCTTTCGACATTCACCTTTAACCGCAACAAATACTAATAAATAGGTTAGTGTATGCTCTGTTCAGCCATTTCATTTCTGACAGATTTGCCTTTAGCTAAAGCATTAATAAACTATAACAGCTGAGAACAATATTCTGTGTCTAATTTTTATGTTTTATGGCAAGTAGTCATGTAATAAACAGTATAAAGTACATCCAGGCGGTTGTTTTCGCAGAATGAAGCCCTTCAGTCTTATACAACAGTGCTTTGCCGATAAGCCTGTTGGGCTATATTCTGGGATAACAACCTCTTGGATGTACATTATCCCTTACATAACTCCATTGTTGATTATTCCTTACATAATAATACACTTGTAACCTTTTAATTTAGTTTAAGTGTGTGTATCCGGTGGCGGTGTGTGATCCTGCTGACCACCCCTAGAACTGTACATCAACAAAACATTAAAATGTTTCGTCATGTTCTCGACGATCACCTTTAACCGCAACAAATAATAATAAATAGGTTAGTGTGTACTCCATTCAGTCTTTTAGTTTCTGCCAGATTTGCCTTTGATTAAAGGATTAATGAACTATCACGGCTCAGAACATTGTTCTGCTACCCTCTACTGTCCACCACTGGAACTGCACATCAACACAACATAAAAAAAACTTTATTTTGATCGCTATAATTTTGTAGGCTAAGCTATTTTGGTTGTGATTTTGAAAAAGCGAAACTGATAGGAAGCATGTCACGCTCTCAACATTCACCTTTTAACCACAACACGTAACAAATCAGATCTCTGAAGACAAGCGGCTTCAGAAGTCGGGCTCAGCGTTGCGTTCAAGCGTGTGTGATTTTCCAGACCGTCTCTCTCTGTGTGTGTGTGTGTGTGTGTGCTCTCAGAGATCTTTCATTGGGGAATCTTTCCTGTGTGAGAGCTGCGGTCTCAGCGGCTGATTTATGGCGCTCCGCGGCTTCGCTCATGCTACGCTAACAATGCTCATTAAAAAGAGGATGTCATCACTCCGCGACACCGCAGGACTCGTATGTGTCACATGCATCCTCAATACAGCGAACCGCTGACCAATACCGTCCACAACATCCTGTAAATCTGTCATCGCCAGCACGGCCACGGAAACACACACACACACA
>CAIGQQ010026243.1:0-34607 GCA_903798035.1 Danio albolineatus | reverse complement strand
GTTTTACGCAGCGGATGCCCTTCCAGCCACAACCCATCTCTGGGAAACACATCCACACATTGTCATTCACACACATACACTACGGACAATTTAGCTTACCCAATTCACCTGTACCGCATGTCTTTGGACTGTGGGGGAAACCAGAGCACCCTGAGAAAATCCCCGCGAACACATGGAGAACATGCAAAAGCCACACAGAAATGCCAACTGACCCATAGGCTTGAACCAGTGATAGTTAGGACATTAACTAATGTGTAGATGTTCTTATTTTTGATAGATTGACTTATATTTTGATATTTTGGATGTTTCCATGCGGCAGAGCACATCTTATGTTGTTTTAGGTTTGATTGTGCACTTTTTATTTGGTTGGTTCTGTATATTCTGAATATATTTAAAATTTATAGTTGCCTGTCATATGTTGTAATTTATCTCCTCAGTGTTTAAAGTTAGTTTGTGAACAGCAAGTTTAGCACACCAACGAAAAGGGTTATATATATATATATATATATATATATATATATATAGAAGGAGAATGAAGGGAATAATACATTTGTGTTTGGTATTCGCTACATTAACCCAGTATTTGCTGCTCCCCTTTTTCTTACATGTTTCTATATTAATATTTATCATATTTATATTATTTGCTTTTTTATTTTATTATTTATGGATCAATATTTGTATTAATGTTAATATTTTTGTTATTGTTTATTTATTCATTTTTAACGTGTTAAAAATGTATATTTTATTACTAAGTAAGGCATGTTCACTTTTGGCTAATTATTGTTCAGTGTCGTTTCAATTCAGGGTTTTGGAATTGATATAATATCAATTAAAATATATAAATAAAATATATATAAATTAAAAAACTAGAATCTTTTATAGGATCTTCAGTCTGTTTGTTAAATAAATAAAGTATGTTTTAAACACTCCAGAAGGACACACAGTATTAATCACTGGCCCCTTCATTAAAGATAGTTTAATCCTTCATTTGTGAAGCTGCTTACAGAAACAGTGCTGTTTTACAATGTCCAGATCATTCAGACAGCTGTTCACGAGAAGAAATTAGGCTTTGCTTTTTGGTTTCAGTGAATGTGTTTAGTAAGCAATATAATCACTGTGGGCTGGATTGCAATGGCAATGCTCCACTATTGGGTAACACTTTATTTCGATGGTCCATCTGAGTATTAGGAGACTGTCTGCTTAATATCTGCTGATACTGACATTCAACAGACATTTAACTGACTTTACTTACCCTAACCCCAACCTGTCAGTCTACTTATAATCTAATGAGGATTAGTCACAATGTCACTTAAACTCAACAAACTGATCATCAAAATAAAGTGTGAGCCACTATTTAGAGCAAGATAGCGCCCTAAATGATTCTGCTCAGGGCTCCCAAATGTACAGCGCCGGCTCTGATTCCTGCTATACTTAGATGGTCAGTTTGGTGTTTGGCCATTATTCCACTTTTGGATTGATTCACTAATAGATCTGATGCATCAGAGAGCAGCTTAAAGCCTCCAAAATAACCAGGACCTGATCTTTATTTTGTAAGAATAAACAGGTGTCATCTGCAAGTTGGCTGATAGTTCATGCGGTGTCTCCTATTTCAATACCTTACATTTGGGAACAATGTACAGTGTAAAGATTATTATATAAAGAAAGGTTTCTGCAAGTAATAAAACAAAAAATGGTGAAATTGGGCACCCTCGTCTTACGCCTCTCTGAATAATAAAAGGAGAAGAAGCACCGCTGGAGAAAGAAACACTGCTTGAAATATTATTATAAAATGTCTTCATCATTTATTTAAAGGTTTGGCCACAGCCAAAATAATAAAGTGTCTGATACATAAAACTGTGTTTAACTGTATCAAAGGCTTTGTAAAAATCTAAAAATAAAATGATAGCCTCCTCATTTAGGCTTCTGCTTGTGCTGTTCTCATCAGACCCTCATACATAGTGAATATAACACAAGCCGTGCTGGACTTCATGAAGAAAGATTAGAGGATATATGTGAAAGCAGTCATTTTATTTCCTGAAGATCGAAATTGAGGTCTCTGAAAGTGATTTTAGCAAACTGTACAAATATTTTTATTTACACACTGCAGTACAGCAGGTGGCGGTGTTCAGCTTTACGCTGCTCTATGTAACTCTACATAAGAAGAAGATGAGGAGGAGGAGGTTATCCGGGTGTGTTTGTTCCGTCTCCTCTGTGTCCAGTGTTTCTGCTGCTTCAGGTAAAATCCCTCATGTAAGCTCTGCATGTCCTCTGATAATCGGATTATCATAATCCTGCAGCTGTGTTGACTCTTCTCTGCAGTGTGTAGAGGGTTTGTGACGTATTTTTTTCACTGTACTCGTGATGTGCCGCTTCCTCCAGAAACGAAAGTGAAAGTGTTTAGTTGTTGCGTCGCCAGTTTAAACAGACAGAATCCATCGTTTACAACGCAGAACGGCTTTAAATCTTGAATGTGTTGACAAAAGCTGTAAGTTTAATGTGAATGTGTATGATGTTGTTTATTATCATCAGACGGGTGATGCTGTGATTCTTCATCGGTTTCCTCGTGATGAGCTTCTGGATTTGGGTGTCTCAGCTGCTGATCTATTCCTGCATTCAGCTGAATGATGAAGGCTGATCAATGACTGGAGATCTGGGATCGTTCATCAGCTTCTTCTAGAGTTTCTGCTGCCCCTCCATCATGGAGGACACACACACTGCTGGACAGCAGGATTTGTCTACAGGATGCAGGTATTCGGCCTACATTGGACATTCCTCAGGATTATTTTGACTAGATCTTATATTTACTCTCTGTTAGTTGTGCTTTTAATCAGTCAGAATATTTCACACACACACAGCCAGAAAGTTTTAGTGCAATCATTCTGAAAAGTATCATAAAGTGCTGTTTAAAGAGTGTTTTAAATGATGAACTGTTGAACAATATCAGATGTGTTGACTCCAGTGTGTGCAGCGCTGAACTTTAATCTTCTCTCTTTTAGTTCAGTTCATCAGAAGAGAGCAGAAGCAGAGCCCAGCTGTGTGTCTATGAAGAGTGACTGGTCTATGGGTGAACCAATAAATTTTAAGAGTAAAAGCACACGACCTGCTGTCAGGTAGATCGTCTCTTTTATATCTGCAACTGATGAGTATTTTTAAAATAATTTAATTTGTGTTGTCGATCTGTTAGGTTTAAAGTGTTAGATGTTGTATCTGAGCTCTGCAGGAGAGTGCTTGAAGATCTCTGGTAGGGATGTCCCAATCCGATATTGATATCGGAAGTAGGTCCGATATCAGCCCAAAAAAACTCTATCGGACTGCGTTAAAAATCTCCGATATAAGCAATCCATTCCGCTCTAAACTCCATTACAGCTATTCTATCTAGCAGCATCCAGCGTGCAAAGCCCACGTGATCACAACACTGCTTGCTAGCAAAGTAGCGAAGAAAAAGAGCGATGTTGGCCGTGTGACAGTATTTTTCATTAAAGTCCAAAAAGACAGTGTGGCTCAGCTACACATACTTGTCATGCACAAGTTTCCCGTGATGGAACAGAACCGGGAAAGTTTAATACGTCCAACCTCATCGCGCGCGCGACTGTGCACTGGATGCTGCACTGACTTTACATTGCAGAGCGCAGTTTTACATGCACGCGAGTTCAGAGGTTCACACACAGCTAACGACATCACAAACGCCATGGAGGAGATGCTGCGTGACTGGAAAGTCAACAAAAAGAAGGTCCATGTCTTTGTAAGAGATAATGCTGCTAATATGAGAAAGGGATTGGATCAGACTGGCGTGCCAAGCTTGGGATGTTTTGCCCACAGTCTCCTGCTTGTAGTCCGTGAAGGGCTTTTGTCACAGCGAGCTGGGAGTGATGCACTAGTTAACGGGAGAAAAACAGTATAAAATGCTTATCTTCTTTTAAAAAAAAAATCTCCACATCATGCTCGGACTGCAGAAAGTTGAGTTGGAGTAGTAGGAAGTGTAATCATACTTTTAGTTAGGTATTTGTTTTCTGGAGTTATATTTATTTTGTTTGCACTATTTTATATATAGGCGCCACGGTGGCGTAGTGAGTAGCACGTTCGCCTCACAGCAAGAAGGTTGCTGGTTCGATCCCCGGCTAGGCCAGTTGGCATTTCTGTGTGGAGTTTGCATGTTCTCCCCGTGGTTGCGTGGGTTTCCTCCGGGTGCTCCGGTTTCCCCCACAGTCCAAAGACATGCGGTACAGGTGAATTGAGTAAGCTAAATTGTCTATAGTGTATGTGTGTGAATGAGAATGTATGAATGTGTTTCCCAGAGATGGGTTGTGGCTGGAAGGGCATCCGCTGCGTAAAACAAATGCTGGATAAGTTGGCGGTTCATTCCGCTGTGGCGACCCCGGATTAATAAAGGGACTAAGCCGAAAAGAAAATGAATGAATGAATGAATTTTTATATATAGTGCAAACAAAATATATCTTTATATTTTGTGGATAGTAAACGCAACTATCTCATTCTTTCAGGCAGTGTGTGTGCAATTGAAACTGTTCCTACCATATGCTGAAGGTAAAAAATAACTGAAGTAACCTTTAATTAGTATTTTGCACTTTAAAAATATATATTTTTGTTTATTCAATTAAGATGTTTTTTAGGGTCTTAATATTTATTCGTTCATACATTCCACTCAACGAAATAGGTAAAAGTAAAGTATTCATGATTTGTGCTGATTATTGTATCAGATTTGTATTGGTATCGGTTAGTACTGAAGGCTGCAATATCGGTATTGTATCGGAAGTTAAAACGTTGTATCGGGACATCCCTAATCTCTGGGTAAGACTTTAGGCCACAATTGATGGTATTAACAAACCAATCAGTGGTTTATTAATAGTTAGAGAGGTAGAAGGTGGGTTTAGGTTTGGGTAGGGTTAGGGATACACAATAAATCATACTTTATGACTACTAATGAGCAGTTAATACCTCAACATTCATTCATTCATTTTATTTTCGGCTTAGTCCCTTTATTAATCAGGGGTCGCCACAGCGGAATGAACCGCCAACTTATCCAGCGTTTGTTTTACGCAGCGGACGCCCTTTCAGCTGCAACACATCTCTGGGAAACATCCATACACTCTCATTCACACTCATACTCTACGGACGATTTAGCCTATCCAATTCACCTGTACCACATGTCTTTGGACTTGTGGGGGAAACCGGAGCACCCGGAAGAAACCCACGCAACCACGGGGAGTACATGCATACTCCACACAGAAATGCCAACTGACCCAGCCCAGACTAGAGCCAGCGACTGTTTTGCTGTGAGGCGAACATGCTACTCACTACGCACCGTGGCGCCTAATACCTTAATATTACGCAGTTAATAAGCCGGTAGTTAATAGCAGGAATCGTGACCTAAACTAAAGTGTTCCCGATCTTCTGTCATAAAGGGCTTTTCCTGCACACGTTCCCCTGCTGTTTCTGTGCTGGACTGATCAGCCATTCCTCTGATCTGAGTCTGTTTCCACTGAAGCGCAGTCATCATCATGTTGTGTTGGGCTCATATATGCTGCTGATCGACAGATTTGGTGGCAGCAGTTTTTATCATTGATGTTTCAGGAGTTTTCCTCATTCAGTCATGACAAATGATGGTGAATGAACTTGTCTTGCTGTCCTCAAAGTCTGGAGCTCTGCAGACAAACCCCCAGTGAGTGACCTTCTGAAGACTGAGTGATGAGAAGGAGGATAAGGGGAGCTGCTGGATGCTGGAATAGCAGTCAGCCGACACAGTGCAGTTTATACTGCTGCTTATATAGCCATGTGATGATGATTGACACGTCTGAGTGATTAAACTCCTTCCACACCTACACTGTGGACTTCATTTAATGATTTTGATGATTAGTTTCAGCTCTAATCTGCTCTAATAGTGCTGCGTTTCTGTTCGGCTTTCTCTACTAGAAATGAGCCTTGGTCTGTGTTTGTTCTAACTTTATTCTCCTCTGTTTTAGTTCAGTTCATCAGAAGAGAGCAAAAGCAGTGCCCAGTTGTGTGTCTATGAAGAGTGACCGGTCTATGGATCTACCAATAGTATTTAAAAATGAAAACACACGACCTGCTGTCAGGTAGATCATCTCTACTTACAGGGTTTACTGCAGCATTTATATGATCATGTGTTTCTAGAAGATCAGACATTATTACACTTTATTCTCTCAGTCCAGTCAAGACATTTTATTACAGGAACAAAATACAGGGAACTTTAAAACTAAATGCTAAAGTATTGATACTAGTTATTAGAGTGAGTTTACATGCTTTTACAATAGTCAGCAAAATGTCTTTTTTTTCTGGGGAAATTACGATTCATGATTTTTCTTCATGATTTTTCTTCATGATTCTTTTTCAAGTTGGTTTTTAAAGACTATTTTGCAAATTTATTTTAATCAAGTGAAGATTTAATAAATTTAGTTCAGTTGAAAACTGCTGCTATAGTTATGAAATGACGTGCGTCTGTCAATACAGCATGAGCTGCAGTTGAAGGCAGCGCAGAGCGTGAGTCACCTGACATTAAAGCGAGTGGTGCGGGCAGCCGAAAATATTTGGATATGTTTGTAGTAAAGGCCTTTTGTACAATGCACTGATATTGTTAATAGATATGCAATGATTAGCCGGTTGTACTATTAACCACGCTTACATTGATTATGGTTAATCAATCGTAAAGTCTTCTCAATGCCGCGTTTCTGTTGCATGGTACAAAACTGCTGCAACTAAAATTTTTGCCAACTGTGTGCTAGTTTAAAGTTCTGAGCTTATACTGAGGCTAATACCCACACACACTGGATTAACTATAGCAGCAGGCCATTCAGTGTGAGATCAGGGTCATATGTGTCCAGCTATGTTGTCTCTGATGAGTGACAAGTCAATGCGTTGTCCTCCAGACCTCAGTGGGAAAACACCATCATCTGCCCAAAGGTATTTTGTGTTTTACATTGTTCACACATGGACTGTTTCAAACATATTATTGTGAACCAACAATACAGTAAAGAGAGTCATTCCTGAATGAATCAGTTGTGTGAATGAATTAAATGACTCAATGACTTTGGTAACTCATTCACAGACACCTAGTGGCAGATTCAGTTTCTTATTCAGTGTCAGTATTAAAAAATAGATTGTTTGTGTCATCTTACTCACCATCTTGCTTTTTAAAATATTATTTCTATAATTTGTGTAACTTAAAACATGTTTTGAAGATGTTTATAACCCAACTATTATGTAAGTATATCTAAATACAGATGAAGCATTGGAAAAAATTTAATGCATGACACAGCAGTTGTACGATCAAACCAATCCATCCACAGTCTCGATTGTCTCCTTATTATGAGCAGCACTACAGAACATTCATTATTTTCAGTGTTTGTAAGATATATCTGTATCTGTTTGCCTCTAAATGTATTACTACAGTAGTTTTATTTGTTAACAGTGATGAATATGAGTTAGCAGATTCAGGAGACGAGACTCACAGGAGACACAAGAGTTTCACAGACAATCTCCAGTGGACCTTCCAGGTAGGAAAAACTCATTTTCATTCATATTTAAAATTGTAAATATAACACACAAAATGGTTGAAAAAGATCCTGCTTCTGCAACACTTTTCATTTGTAATTGTTATTTTTCATGTAATTAAAGATTTTAAGAATTAAAAAGTATTTGTCAAGTGAGGAGTAATTTACTGCAGTTCATTGAATTATTCGAAAATAGTTCACACCTGTGATGCTTGTAAAGTCGCCGTTAAACATTTAGTGCCCCGCCAGCAATGACGTGTGGGGCCCAGACGGGTTAACTACGGGTTTCATAGGAACTGTATGGGCATGGGCTTTGGCTGGGTAAAATCAGCGGTTCCCATGTAGGTTTTGTAGTACGAGTCCCACATAGGAAGCCCATGTGAGCTGATTACATGGGCCCCATAAGGGACAGGCATGGGCCAAGTGGGCATGGATTTGATCTGGGAATGCATATATGGGTCTTGCATGACATATTTATGGACCGAGTGGGCATGGGTTTGATCAGGCAACACATATATGGGTCTTGAATGGCATCTATATGGGCCAAGTGGGCATTGGTTTGAACTGGGAATGCACATATGGGTCCTGCATGACATATTTACGGGCCGAGTGGGCATGGGTTTGAACTGGGAATGTACATATGCATATATAATTTTTGTTGTTCAATTTAATATATTTATTGCAGTTGAAAGCATCAAGTGTCTTGTATTTAACTTTCTTTTAAATTTTTCTTAGATTGTTTCTTTAAACCATTTGGTATGGTTGGGCTTAAATAGGCCTTGCATAAATTGCCCAGTTAGGACCAACATAAGATGCTTACGGAGCCCACTTCATTCCTAGTTCAAACCCTGTCATCTGGGCCCCACATGTCATTGCTGACTAGGTGTGTATTATTTTCTAATAATTCAACAGACCGGAGTCAATTATTCTGCAATTTTTGTCTTGACAACGATAGCCAGACTAAAGAGGGCTAAATTTAAGCTGTCAGGGAAAATCTAATCGACATCTAACTATAGTCTAAAACTAGACTAGTCATCAAATACACAGATTAGACAGACTTCACGTTCCTGCATATTTGATGACTAGTCTAGTTTTGGGCTATTGTTCAACATCTATTAGACTTCTTTTAAATGTAAATGTAATAATCTAAATATGTTTGCTGGAATGCACAGCTAAAGCCACCATGTTGTATTTGTTTTGATGTGATTTTCAACTAAAATAACTGGAATCATTCAGGATAGTGATGTGGAACTGTTATGTGCTCAATCTGCCAAATCTGCTTTAGCTGTGGGTTTATCTAAAAATAACACCACCTTAGAAAGTTTATCAGCCAATCAAAATCAAGCATTCAACAGACTCATAATGTTTTTGTTTTCCTTTATTGAGTAGATTGTGGACTGTATATGTTGATAAATGTTTTAATTAAATATTATTTTTCTCTTTTCTTCAATCATAGAATCTTGAGAACAAAATGATCAGATTTCTGAAGAATGAACTGGTAAAGTTTAAGAAAATCTTACAAGAAGAAAACAGACAAGACTTTGTAAAGGACTTTAATGAGAACAGATGCATTATCACTGAAGCAGCTCTTGATCTCACACTCTTCTTTCTCAGAGAGATGAAGCAAGATGAAGCTGCTGATACTCTCGAGGGTAAGAGACTCCCGGCCATCAGTCAGACTGACACTTACACATATAGCTAGAAAAGTCAAGACTAAATCTATCTGTTTCTTTGCTCTTGTGTTTAGGTGAGCTGTTCTTCATTAATCAACTTAAATATAGCCTGAAGAAGAAATATCAAAGTGTGTTTGAAGGAGTTGCTCAGCAAGGAGACTCCACACTTCTGAATAACATCTACACAGATCTCTATATCACTCAGGGTGCGAGTGAACAGGTCAACACTGAACATGAGATAAGACAGATTGAAGCTACGTCCAGACGTCATCAGTCACTAGAGATACAGGTTGAATGCAAACATTTGTTTAAAGCAGCTGAACAAGACAAGCAGATCAGAACTGTCCTGACAACAGGAGTTGCTGGCATCGGGAAATCAGTCACTGTGCAAAAGTTTGTTCTGGATTGGGCTGAAGGAAAAGAAAATCAAGACATCAGCTTTACATTTCCTCTTCCATTCAGAGAGATGAACTTAAGGGAGAAAGAAAGACAAAGTCTAAAAGACCTCATAACTCAGTTTTTCCCAGAGACTGAAGGACTGAACCTTACAAGAAGCATACGATTCAAAGTCCTGTTAATCCTTGATGGATTGGATGAATGTCGTCTTCCTCTGAACTTTGCTGGTAATGAGACGTGTTGTGATGTATCATCATCAGTCTCTCTGGATGTTCTCCTGACAAACCTCATCAAGGGAAATCTGCTTCCTTCTGCTCTTATCTGGATCACCAGCAGACCAGCAGCTGCCAGTAAGATTCCTGCTGACTGTATCGACCGGCTGACAGAGATACGAGGATTCAATGATGCCCAAAAGGAGGAGTACTTCAGAAAGAGACTCACAGATCAGAATCAGGCCAGAGAAATTATTGATCACATTAAACAGTCAAAGAGTCTCTTTATTATGTGCCACATCCCAGTCTTCTGCTGGATTTCAGCCACTGTTCTTCTGAACATTTTGAAGGAGAACAGAAATACTGAACTGAAACACAGGGCTAATGCTGAAACACTGCAGGAATCTCCCAGGACTCTGACACAGATGTACACACACTTTCTCCGCTTTCAGATCCAGCAGAGCAGAAGAAAGTATGATGGAGAAAACACACCAGATGTCTCCTGGGATCCAAACCTCATCCTTTCACTGGGGAAACTGGCCTTCCAGCAGCTGGAAAGAAACAATGTGGTCTTCTATGAGAGTGATCTGAAAGACTGTGGCATTGACGTCTATCAGGCATCGGTGTACTCGGGCATGTGTACCCAGATCTTTAAGAAGGAGACAGGATTTGTTCTTCGTACCATGTACTGCTTTCTTCACTTAAGCATTCAAGAGTTCATTGCAGCCCTATATCAACATTTGTTTCGAGACAATGACAAGACACTAGCACATATAAGCAGAAATGAGTCCATGATTGATTTGCTGAAGACTGCAGTGGATAAGGCTCTGGAAAGTAACAATGGACATCTGGACCTTTACCTTCGCTTCCTTCTCGGTCTGTCACTCCAGTCCAATCGACAGCTCTTACAAGGCCTGTTGACACAGCAGGATGACAGAGACCAGAGCAGAGAGGAAATAATTGCATACATCAAGCAGAAACTTGAAGGAAATCTGTCTCCAGAGAGATCCATCAATCTGTTCTACTGTCTGAATGAACTCAATGACCAAACTCTGCTGAAACAGATTCAGTCTCACCTTAGAAGAGGAAGTCTGTCAACTGCTGTCCTTTCACCTGCCCAGTGGTATGCTCTGGTCTTTGTGTTGTTGACCTCAGAGGCGGAGCTGGAGGAGTTTAAGCTTCAGAAATTCCAGAAATCAGACAAGTGTCTCATCAGACTATCAGCAGTCATCAAATCCTCCAAAAGAGCTCTGTAAGTCAAAGTTTTTCTTTCATCTAAGGAGTAGACATTTCCTGAATTTAAATAATACAGTATATCATGTAAATGGTCATGAGCTTCGGGTCATGACCAAAAGGACAAGATCTCAGATAGAAGCGGCCAAAATGAGTTTCCTTCACAGAGGTAGCAGGGCGCACCCTTATAAATAGGGTGAGGAGCTCTGACACTCGGGAGGAGCTCAGAGTAGAGCTGCAGCTCCTCCACATTGAGAGAAGTCAGTTGAGGTGGCTCGGGCATCTGTTTCAGATGCCTCCAGGATGCATACCTAGGGAGGTGTTACAGCCATGTCCCACCGGAAGGAGGACTCGGGGAAGACCCAGGACACACTGGAGGGACTATGTCTCTCAGCTGGCCTCGGGATCCCCCCGGAGGACCTGGAGGAAGTGTCTGGGGAGAGGGAAGTCTGGTGTTCTCTCCTAAGACTGCTGCCCCACGACCTGGCCACGGATAAGCAGATGAAAATAACAAATGACATGACATCATGTTAATGAACATGCACAATACTGATATCATCTGCACTTCAAAATACATTAATAATTGTTTATTATGTTTATTATGTTTTGGCAGGGGTTGTTTAAGGGATAGTTTGCCCAAAAGTAAATATACAAATTTTTACTTAATTTTTATTAACCTTTCTAAAACTTTCTCCTGTTGAACATAAAAGACGATAATTTTAAGAAAGCTGGAAACTGTAACGATTGACTTAAACCCCATTTGTTTTTCCTACCGGTAGGGTAATGGCTAATAGTTTTCGGCTGTCATAAAACTATGTTCTGTTAAACGTAATTAAAAAGATCATAAAGTTTTGGAACCACTTGAGGGTGAGTAAATGATTGGGAGAACTGTCTCTTAAGAAACAGCAAATAAGCTAGTAAACTACATTGTCTATTAGCGGAAATTGTGCACAAGTCAGCTATAAAATGATACAGCACCGTTAAAGTCCTTTCTGGTAAAAGTGGAATGATCACACTGATGGTGTTTTCTCTATTCTGTCTATTTTGACTCATATCTATGCTGTTAATTATCAGGTAACAATGACACAAACACACACTCATACACATACACTATGGCCAGTTTTGTTTACCCAATTCACCTATACCATATGTCTTCGCACTGTGGGGGAAATTGGAGCTGGTACTCAAACCAGCCACTTTCTTGTTGTTAGTTGAAAGTGCTAACCATTGAACCACCGTGCAACCCTCCTCTTTATTACATTTTCTTCTTATCATGCAGGTAGGCAAAGCAAAGGCAAGAGCTGGATCTAGGTGCAGTTCTAATGTTAAATATAATCTATACACAATGAAAATGGCAGAGCTGAAGACCAGAAAACACAGGCAAGAGAAACATACACGCATACAGCAAACTATGATCAACAAATAATAACTGGAACAGAGGAGCTTAAATACACAGAGAGTAGTAAGTTAACAAGGGAGTGGAGAGTAACGGGACCAACTAACAAGGGTAACATGGGGAAAACTGGGGTGAACACAGAGAATACAAGGACAACACAACAGTACAAGGACAGGACAACCAGGACCATGACATAGCTTCCTTCTAGGAGCAGACTCCAGATGATCCTCAAAGGAAAACACAAAACTAGAGTGAGTTCAGCAGCTAGAGGTGTTACAGTGGACAAGGGTGATGGGTGAGAGGCAGGTTAATGAAACCATGACAGGGTACAGGACAGATTGTGAGGGGGATCTGTGGATCTTTTAGCATGATCTTCTCTTCATTTGATAAAAAAATATTTCTTGGTCTATTCAGACATCTAAAGGAAGCCATTTAATTGTTTTATGTACATAAATTCTGGTTAAAACTAAAATAACACAATGCGATTACTAATTAGTAAAGCTAACAGTCACTGCAGTTATATGTGCTTCAAACTATTAAACACACCATATGAACACATCAATATTGTTTTTGTCCTCTACACAGGCTAAAGTGCTGTAATCTCACTGCTCAGTCCTGTGAGAGTTTGTCTTCAGCTCTACAATCCTCAAACTGTGTCCTGAGAGAGCTGGACCTGAGTATCAATGACCTGCAGGATTCAGGAGTGAAGCTTATCTCTGATGGACTGAAGAGTCCAAACTGTAAACTGGAGACACTGAGGTAAAAATATTTCTACTCAACAATAACTACTAAAAGATGTCATATTAGCCCACATTATTTCACATTAGGGCTTGTCATGCTTGAACATGTTAAAGGGGAAATGAAGCACTCAGTCAAGTTTATATTATTTTGTACATTGGATTCTACTATAATGAAAATATATTAAACAAACTTGATTAATGTAACCATTTAGAAGAAAACAGCATGTTTAACTCTAGATTTTAGACCTAGGGCGCCGCCATCTTGGAATGTCGTTGTATCTGACGTCACGGGGTTGGTTCCGTTCTCTCAGCCGTACAGATACAGTGGAAATAAAGGAGACTGTAAAGTCTAATTTAACCCAATGCGTGAAGTTGTGGACGTGGAGCTGCTGCAAATACAAGCATCACATGTGTGTCTAATATAAAAGCACATATATTTATTATATTTTTATTTTCCCCCCTTTTAATTACCGATCATTTGATGCGCTTTGATCCACTCTCTGTATTACGCCTGACTGCCTGTCTGGGTTTCAACCAATGACTGTAACGGACTGAACACGGAGACTGAACAGCCTCATTTTACCCAATGCATGAAGTTGTGGGCGTATCGCAGAGCTGGTGCAAACACAAGTATTTAAGTGTCTTAAGTTGTGTATTTTTCTTTTGCTAATACCTTGCGTTTGATGCGCTTTGGTCCGCTCTCTGTCACGCCGGTGCAGTGCTGTTTTGATAAAAACCCGCGATGTGAAAAACTCGCCGATCTTAGTTTAGGTTGAAAGCGAAAAAAGGTGTAAAAGTCCTCACACTCATTACGTCACCACTGGACCTGGTTGAAACATCACTGACGTAATGGGGGCGGGTACTTTCACTTTTCACCACTACAGCCCCTCGCCCTGACCTCTTTTCGTGTTCGGTGTTTCTTATGGCAGGTTTTTATCCTTCATACATGTTGAGAGATCGACTTGAAAAGGAAATATGTCTTGACATTATCCACACAGACGTGACTTAGTAAAGTGTGAAGTCATGTGTGTTTTTAATCATTAGTCTGAATGTAAATCCCCTCATCAGACAGCACTGCACCGGCGTGACAGAGAGCGGACCAAAGCGCATCAAACGCAAGGTATTAGCAAAAGAAAAATACACAACTTAAGACACTTAAATACTTGTGTTTGCACCAGCTCTGCGATACGCCCACAACTTCATGCATTGGGTAAAATGAGGCTGTTCAGTCTCCGTGTTCAGTCCGTTACAGTCATTGGTTGAAACCCAGACAGGCAGTCAGGCGTAATACAGAGAGTGGATCAAAGCGCATCAAATGATCGGTAATTAAAAGGGGGGAAAATAAAAATATAATAAATATATGTGCTTTTATATTAGACACACATGTGATGCTTGTATTTGCAGCAGCTCCACGTCCACAACTTCACGCATTGGGTTAAATTAGACTTTACAGTCTCCTTTATTTCCACTGTATCTGTACGGCTGAGAGAACGGAACCAACCCCGTGACGTCAGATACAACGACATTCCAAGATGGCGGCGCCCTAGGTCTAAAATCTAGAGTTAAACATGCTGTTTTCTTCTAAATGGTTACATTAATCAAGTTTGTTTAATA
Organism: Danio albolineatus; assembly: GCA_903798035.1. Lineage (NCBI taxonomy): Eukaryota > Metazoa > Chordata > Actinopteri > Cypriniformes > Danionidae > Danio > Danio albolineatus. Next base: position 19,817 of record CAIGQQ010026243.1, on the reverse strand, counting down.
TATTTTCATTATAGTAGAATCCAATGTACAAAATAATATAAACTTGACTGAGTGCTTCATTTCCCCTTTAACCTTTGGTGATACTAAATCCCGGATAACAAGAATTATGGTATATGGTAATCAGTAATTGTATTTCACACTGCTCACACTATACCTGTAGTTAACAAATAATCCAGAGTATTCATTAACAGATGATTTATTAACTGTACATCCTAACCCCCTGTTTAACGCTCTTGTTGGCATATTTGTGTTGTCACGTTGCTGATTAGAAGAACAGCAACTATTCCAGCACGTTTTACCCAGCGGATGCCCTTCCAGTCACAACCCATTACTGGGAAACAGATTAAAATGTCCAGTTGAACTAAATGAACTCTCCTCATGTTGTCAGGTACATAAAATGTCACTGTTTAGGTCATTAGTTTCAAGAGGACAAAGTCAAAAAATACAAGTGAATGAATACAAGGAGCAAATCATGTCATCTAACATCTCCTGATCACTCTAGTTTACACACTTTCCATCTTTGAATATTTATTTTCTCTCACTAATTGCTGTTTACATGATGCACTAAAGTTAGGTCGTTAGAAGATGCCATCGTCCATCGCCGATGGCCGATAGACATCACAATGCTGAGAGGCATTACCGATCCTCTGCCCCGCCTCCTTCGCAAATGCCCTCACGAAAAACACACACTTAGACCCCGTTTACACTAATATGTCTTAGTTTTAAAATGGCATTTTAGAACTAAAATGATCCACATCCACACTGATGTTTCATCTAGCATTTCTGAACAGTCCTCCGTTACACACATCTCGTGATCACACACACACTCATGCGCCAGAGAGCAGTGCACTTTGGACAGCTGATCAAGGATGTTCTGCTGGATCGTATTGTTAAACGTAATATTTAATTCATCTAGTCTCTATCTAACGACTCTTCTGTCTTTTGAATCTATCAGGTAACGTGTCTCAGCGTCAGTACAGTGCTTCAGTCTTTCAGTTTCATGCTTGTACTCAGTAATGTTAGCGTAAACCTCAGATACTGTTGGTTGGTTCCTGTTGGTTGTGCACCTTTTTTACCAACCAAGTTTGTGGACGCGATAGTAAGGACACAGATCACTCTGCCTATTAATGCCAGAGTCCCGCTGGAACAGTGACTGACAGGTGGTAATGTGTGTGTAACTTATACCGAGTTCAGTCTGCATGATTTTCGAAGTAGTCATGTCACAGATGTTTTTAACACTGCATGACTATCTGGGCTAGTGATTTGTGGCTGCTTTGTTTACACTGCAAGATGGATTGGCGATAGGGATCTTCAAACTGCATGACTTCAAAATAGGAAGAATCGCAGACAACTTTGTCCAAACTGCGACTCACATCCAAAAACACATAGTATATCTTTTGTTATTAACTACATAATGAGAAAGAAGCTTTTATTGGGGTAGAAAATGCATATTTTCTCACCTGGCTTTGAAGGGAATTAGCAATTTCTCCTCAACTTTTTTATTTTTTGACCCAGTTAGGTTGTGATATTGCTCACATGACAAGTCAAACAGACACGGGGGCTCATGCCAAATTTACACGAATTTCCCCCCTTTTTTTTGTGTCCAAATAACCTGAAAATGAGCGCTTTAAACTTCTCCCTCAACCTCCTGCTGGCCTGCAGGTACCCGTACTAGTGAATGCTGCTCTCTCATTGGCTGTAGACGATCGCCGATGTTAGTTTTAGTCAAAACACATTTCACATGACATGATTTGAATCGCCGACAGCTCCAGATATTTAGCACGCCAAATATCTCACGGGCATCGGCGACTCATCTGCGATTCTCTCAGATCACGTCTTTGATAGTTCATATTGTGTGATTGTCACTCGCGTGCACGAGCACCGATTTGCCTGAGATTTCTCAAAACTTGTCAGCGAGTCAAAAATCGGGGCTAAAATTATGCAGTCTGAACTAGACATTATCTTTATTAATTTATGATTTGGTTATGGGTAATCAAAGACCATGCGAGACAGCAGGTTGAAATAGTAGACTATAAATAATTAATTTGTTGTGAATTAATTAATTATTTATAAATAATTTATTCACCGCCGCCTATGAGACCGATGCCATCGTCCATCGCGATGTTTCACATTAGACATCGTACGATGCCAAATTGGTCGACATCGCCCAACCCTATGATGCACGATTTGTTTATACATTACTTTAAGATGTCGTTCTGTGGTCAAGTGTGTCGTATTCCTCACAGCAGACTTTACAGCTTCATGTGATGTATTATGAACAATGTCTTTGCTCTGTACAGTTATAAAGAGGATTTGTTGAGTGTGTGAGTGTGTTTGCTGATCTTAGGGGTTGATCAATAAGGAGAGATCATCAGGATGTGTGTGTTCACTGCTGTTCACATGAGCAGAAACAGCAGTCAGCATCTTCATAACACAAAGAGTTGTGTGATTGTCCGTTGTAGATTGTCTGGCTGTATGGTGACAGAGGAAGGCTGTGGTTTTCTGTCTTCAGCTCTGAGTTCAAACCCCTCACACCTGAGAGAGCTGGATCTGAGCTACAATCATCCAGGGGATTCAGGAGTCAAGCTGCTCTCTGAAAAACTAGAGGATCCAAACTACACACTGGACAAACTCAAGTATGTGGAGCATCACTGCCCTTGTGCTTCTACTTTTTTTTTTTTTAATTAAGAAATTTTAAATAGTACAGACAACAAAGACAAATAAACCAACCCCAAGTGCTGCAAATCAAATAAAAATTCAGAGATGTAAGTTTTAAAATAATTAATTAAAAAAATAATTAAAAATTTAAATAAAATAAAAATAACTAAAAAAAGAAGTCAGAACTCTATTAAAAAATAAGAGTTTATGAAGAAAGGATTGAACAGGTTCCCAAAGTCTCCTGAATTTGTCCTGTTTGTGGTTGAGGTCATACGTTTATTTTTCCAATGGAAGAAACATTTACAACTGAGAAATCCACATGGAAATAGTTGGAATTTGAGAAATAGACCATTTTAGTAATAAACATTTCTTAGCCAGAAATGTAAGAATTGTAAACAGAGTTGTGAGCTCTGATTCAGAAAGGTCTTCAGGAATGTCGTTCAGCAAAAAAAGTGATGGGGGAAAAATAAAATGTTTTCCATATGTCTCCTGGATTGCAGAATGAACCCCTCTCCAAAATGGTTGGATGTGAACACAAAACCAAAATACATAAAAAAAAAAGGTGCCCTTACAAGTTTTACACTTAAAACAGAGGTCGGAATAGGATGGAAACATTTTATGCAGACGAACAGGTGTAAAATAAATTCTGTGGAAAAATCGTAAACGGAGGAATCAGAGTAAACTAATAAAGTATAGAATTTAAAAATAAGCCCTTTAAAATAATTAACTGACAGCATGGTTTCTTCCAGATTTGATCATTTAAAGCGAAATTGGCTTTGCTTTAATAGGGACTCCATAAAATGCCGAATTTGAAGATATTTTAAAAAAAGTCTTGGGAGGGAATCTCAAATTCTGTTCTAATTTGTCCAAATGATTTCACAGTTTTAGAGGTAAACATACCTGAAAAGTCAGACAAACCTTTAGAGCTCCAGTCCCGCAATCCAATACTCCTAATCTGAATGGGGAAATCTGGGTTCAAAGCAAAAGGGGAATAGATGGATGCAATTTGGGGGATATTCAAATGTTTTTTTACATCATTCCAAACTAGTAATGTATTTTAGACAATCACATTGTCAGTAAGAGAGTTTATATGATTTATATTATTGATAGACCATAGAGAATCTAATCTTCTTGGATGGCAAAGTAAAGATTCAAAGTCAAACCACAGAGCATCCTGTCTATTCATAACCCAGCTTGTTATGATTTTGAGTTGAACAGCCCAATAATAAAGCTGGAGATTTTGGTGTACAAGATCTTTTGGTGTACAAAGTTTAGAAAGACCGACTTTCTGTTGCTTATTGTTCCAAATATAACGAGATATGCAAGAATTCAATGTTTTAAAAAATAAAGGAGCTAAAAAGCATGGAAAATTTTGAAAGAGATAATGTAGTCGAGGAATTATGTTCATGTAGTTAAAAGACATAGAAACAGACTTTTCGATGTTAACTTTGTAGCCTGACACAGTGCTGAACAAAGCCAAGGACACCAGAACTGCAGGAGTAGAGGTCTGTAAATTCTCTAAATATAAGAGGATGTCATCTGCATACAGGGAGATGACGTGTTTTTTTCCCCTTAATTATAATTCCAGATATATCAGGATTAGTCCTGATAGACTCTGCCAGAGGTTCAATAAATAATGTGAACAACAAGGGTGATAGGGGACAACCCTGTCTGCAACCTCTGCATACTGGAGAACCTTCAGAAATCAAACCATTTGTGTTGACAGAGGCAACAGAATCTGCATAGAGATGCTTAATAACATTAATAAAATTAGAACTTAGTCAAAATTTTTCCAAAACTAAAAACAAGAAAGGCCACTCTACAAGGTCAAAAGCCTTTTCGGCGTCCAGAGATAGTATCATTGATGTCTTTTTCTCATTCATTCATTCATTTTCTAATGCTTTTCCGGGGCCGGGTTGCAGGGGCAGCAGTCTTAGGAGAGAACCCCAGACTTCCCTCTCCCCAGACACTTCCTCCAGCTCCTCCAGGGGGATCCCGAGGCATTCCCAAGCCAGCCGAGAGACATAGTCCCTCCAGCGTGTCCTGGGTCTTCGCCGAGGCGTCCTCCCGGTGGGACATGCCTGGAACACCTCCCTAGGTAGGCGTCCAGAAGGCATCCGAAACAAATGCCCGAGCCACCTCAGCTGACTTCTCTCGATATGGAGGAGCAGCGACTCTACTCTGAGCTCCTCCCAGGTGACAGAGCTCCTCACCCTATCCCTAAGGGTGCGCCCTGCCACCCTGCGAAGAACACTCATTTCGGCCGCTTGTATCCGAGATCTCCTTCTTTCGGTCATGACCCAGAGCTCATGACCATAGGTGAGAGTAGGAACGTAGATTGACTGGTAAATCGAAAGCTTTGCCTTTCGGCTCAGCTCCTTCTTTTCCACAACGGACCGGTACATCGACCGCATTACTGCTGCCGCTGCACCAATCCACCTGTCAATCTCACGTTCCATCCTTCCCTCACTCATGAACAAAACCCCAAGATACTTGAACTCCTCCACCTGGGGTAAGGACTTTCCTCCAACCTGGAGATGGCAGACCACCTTTTTTCCGGTGGAGAACCATGGCCTTGGACTTTGAGGTGCTGATTCTCATCCCAGCCAAGTCACACTCGGCAGCAAATTGCACCAGTGCATGCTGAAGGTCCATGTTCGATGAAGCCAACAGAACAACATCATCTGCGAATAACAGAGATGAAATCCTGTGGTCCCCGAACCGGACCCCCTCCAGCCCAAGGCTGCGTCTTGAAATTCTGTCCATAAAAATTATGAACAGAATTGGTGACCATGGGCAGCCCTGCCGGAGTCCAACATGCACTAGAAACAAGTCTGACTCATTGCCGGCAACACAAACTAGACTCCTACTCTGTTCATACAGGGACGAGACGGCCCTTAACAGAGCACTTCTGATGAGGGACACAATCGAATGCCTTCTCCAAGTCCACAAAACACATGTGGACTGGTTGGGCATACTCCCATGAACCCTCGAGCACCCTGGTGAGGGTATAGAGCTGGTCCAGTGTACTACAGCCTGGACGAAAACCGCATTATTCCTAGGTTCAACCATTGGAAGGATCTTCCTCTCCAGTACCCTGGCATAGACTTTCCCCGGGAGGCTGAGGAGTGTGATCCCCCTATAGTTGGAGCACACCCTTCGGTCCCCTCTCTTAAAAATGGGAACCACCACCCCAGTTGCCCAGTCCAGAGGTACTGTCCTCGACCGCCATGCGATATTGTAGAGACGTGTCAGCCAAGACAGCCCTACAACATCCAGAGACCTAAGATACACAGGGCGAATCTCATCCACCCCTGCTGCTTTGCCACTGCGGAGCTTCCAAACTACCTTAGTGACCTCAGCTTGGGTGATGGGTGAATCCACCCCTGCATCCCCAATCTCTGCTACCTCAATGAAAGACATGTCGGTGGGGTTGAAGGGATCCTCAAAGTATTCCTTCCACCATCCGACCACATCCCCAGTCGAGGTCAACAGCTCTCCACTTGCACTGAGAACAGTGTCAATGTGGAGCTGCTTTCCCCTCCAGAATCTCTTTGGAGCCGACCCATAGTCTTCCTCCATGGTCTCCCCGAACTCTTCCCAGGCCCGAGTTTTTGCTTCCGCAACCACCTGGGCTGCAACACGCTTGGCCCGCCGATACCCATCTGCTGCCTCGGGAGTCCTGCAAGCCAACCAAGACCTGTAAGACTCCTTCTTCAGCTTGACGGCATCCCTTACTTCTGGTGTCCACCACCAGGTTGGTGGATTGCCGCCCCGACCTCCACAGACCTTATGGCCACAGCTCCTCACGGCCGCGTTAACAATGGAGTCTGAGAACATGGACCACTCAGCCTCCATGTCTCCTGCCTCCCTCGGGATCTGGTTAAAGCTCTTCCGGAGGTGAGAGTTGAAAATCCTTCTGGCTTGAGGTTCAGCCAGACGTTTTCAGAGGACCCTCACAATATGCTTGGGCCTACCAGTTCTGTCCAGCCTTCCCCCTGCCAGCGGATCCAACTCACCACCAGGTGGTGATCAGTTGACAGATCTGCCCCTCTCTTTACCCGAGTGTCCAAGACATACGGTCGGAGATCAGATGATACAACCACAAAGTTGATCATTGACCTCCACCCTAGGGTGTCCTGGTGCCATGTGCACTGATGGACACCCTTATGCTCTAACGTGGTGTTCATTATGGACAAGCTGTGATTAGCACAGAAGTCCAATAACAAAACACCACTCGGATTCAGATCAGGGAGGCCGTTTTTCCCAATCACGCCTCTCCAGGTGTCACTGTCATTACCCACGTGGGCATTGAAGTCCCTCAGTAGAACAATAGAGTCCTCAGTCTGAGCACCTTCCAGCAGCCCTCCCAAGGACTCCAAGAAGGCCGGGTACTCTGCACTGGTGTTTGGCCCCTAGGCACAAACCACAGTGAGAGATCTATCCCAGACCTGAAGGCGCAGGGAGACGACCTTCTCATTCACTGGGGAAAACTCTAACACAAGCCCACACCAGCTCGCCGCTTCTCACCGTGAGCAACTCCAGAGTAGAAGAAAGTCCAGCCCTTCTCAAGAAGTTGAGTTCTAGAGCCCCAGCTGTGTGTGGAGGTAAGCCCAATTATTTCTAGTCGGTACCGTTCCACCTCCCGCACAAGCTCGGGCTCTTTCCCTCCCAGTGAGGTGAAATTCCATGTCCCAAGATCCAGTTTCTGTGTCTGACGATCAGGTTGTCGTGGTCCTAACCTTCGACCACCACCCGTTCCACAATGCACCAGCCCTTTACGGCTCCCACCGCAGGTGGTGGGCCTGCGAGAGGATGGTCCCCTGTCGCTCCTTCGAGCTGAGCCTGGCACCAGGCGCTCGCATACAAGCCCCAACCCCAGGCCTGGCTTCAGGGTGGGGCCACGGCTGCGCCATACCGGGCGACGTCACGGTCCTTGATGGAATTGTATTCATAAGGGGATTTTGAACCGTGCTTAGTCTGACCTGTCACCTAAGACCTTTTTGTCTTGGGAGACCCTACCAGGGGCATTAGCCCCCGACAACATAGCTCCTAGGATCACTCAGGCCCTCAAACCCCTCCACCACGATAAGGTGATGGTTCATGGAGGAGAACCGTCCATGAACCGTCATGGACATCTGCGTATGAAAATAATGGATAGCATTATGAGCTCGACATACATTATGCACAAAGCCTGCTTGATCAGGATTTATAATCTTAAGGAAGGATAGATTCCAGTCTGTGAGCTAAAATGTTTGCCATTATCTTATAGTCTACATTAAAGAGACTGATAGGCCTATATGATGAGCAATCTAGATGGTTTTTATGTTTTTTTTAAAAGTAAACTAATTGAAGCATGTCTCTATGATGGAGGGATTTCACCTTTCCAGATATTATTGATCACAGGCATAAAAATTGGATGAATGTTAGGCCAGAACTTTTTGAAAAACTCCAATGGGAAACCATCTGGACCAGGGCATCTCCCATCCGGAATTGACTGTATTGCCGCCCAAACCTCCTCTACTGAAAATGGGGCATTTAGGGTAGAACGGTCTCCCTCAGGGCATAAAGGTAATGCAATATTACTTAAAAAGGCGGCAATGTCAAAGTCTGTCGCTTTTGATTCAGAGCTATATAACGATTTATAAAATTCCTTAAAAATACTATTTATGACTAGTTGAAGTGACGCCATATATGTTCTGTATCGTATTAGTTGACCTGTCATTATTTTGATTCTTTAATTGGTACGCTAGCAACCGACTAGATTTATTGCCGAATTCATAAAATTTTTGTTTGGTAAAAAGCAGAAGCTTCTGAATATGAGAGGTATGATCCATATTTAATTTAGTTCTTGCATTCAGCAGTGCTTTTAAGTTTGAAACTGTAGGGCATTGCTTATGTATTTGTTCTAATCTGGTTACCTACTTTTCAAGATTTTTCCAACTGCTCTCTTTGATTTTTTTAAGATGAGAGGTGTAGGAAATAAGATGACCGCATAGGGTGGCTTTGGCTGCACCCCAAATCATGGCAGAGGAAACAGGAGAATCTCTTTTATCAAGCCAAAATTGAAACAAATTATCTGAAACAAAAGAAAAAAAGGGATCACTGTTTAAGAGAGATGTATTATATCTCCAGTTTCAGGTTCTGGGAATATTGAATGCGGGATCAATTTCCAAACATACTGCTGCATGGTCTGACAGGGCAATAGAGTCAAAATGACAAGCTTGAACTGCATGCAAGAATTGTTTGGGTAGAAAGAAATAGTCTAGCCTGGAATACGAATTATGGGGGTGAGAAAAAAATGTGTAATCCATCACTTTAGGATGTAATTGACGCCATACATCTATTAGACCAGAATCAGAACATAAGTTATTGAGCACCTTAGATGAGTCAGGATTTGATACATTTGCAGATGAGGATTTGTCTATGGAAGCGTTCATTATTCAGTTAATGTTGCATTATAAATGTTACATTATACAATACAATGGTGAAAGAACAGTAAGATCATTTGGGATATAAAATTAGGAGAATCAAAATTTGGAGCATAGAGATTGAGCATTGCTATGTGATGTTTGAAAATTGATCCTGTTATCAAAATAAATCTCCCTTCAGGATCTGACTCTTTATATTCTAAAATAAAAGGTGTATTTTTATTAATAAGAATAGCTACCCCTCTTCTGTTCTGTGAGAAAGAAGAAAAGTAGACTTGACCTAACCAGTCTTTCCTTAGCTTTGGGTGCTCTATGTCGGATAGCTTTGTTTCCTAAAGCAGCACTATGTCAGGTTTTGACATGAACCAGCCATACAGAACACTAATCAATTGAAGATAAAGCAATTTTTTGGTGAAAAAGACAACAGAGAGCTGGCTTACAACAAACACATAATACATCAAAGAGCATCTTGCAGCACTTGCCCACCCCGACTCTGACCCCAAACGACAGAGTAACACCTCCCATAATGACGTCAACGAACATAATAGTCAATGAAAATCAAAACTCCATTTAGAGACCACTATAACAGATCAGTCGCCAGAGACAATGGCCAAACCACAGTAATAATAATAAAAACGGAACACAGTAAGGAAAAGAGAGTCCTGTTAAAATAAATTTAAAACTATAACTTATTAGGCCTGTAAACAGGGAGCAAAACTCAAGACTAGCCAGAACTCCTGTAAATATGTCTTTGAAAAAATAAAAATAGAAAGGATTAAATTATATGCAGCAAGAAAATTACATTTAATAAGAGTGTTGGCTCCCATTAAATAGTCCAAAAAAAAAAAGACAGGGACTCATTATAAATCAAGATAATATGTCTCCCTAACAAACGAGAGTAGCAGCGAGAATACCTCAAGTAAGAGTTTCCAGTAGGCAGCAGCTGATTCAGGGGTATCGAAAAGATGGATTTAGCCGTTGCAGAGACAGTGAAGCCGTGCGGGGTAAGCAAAGCCACAATATATATTCCGGCAGGCCAACATTTTCCCCACTGAATCAAATTCACATTGTTTGCGCAGGACCTCCGCCAAAAGGTCAGAATAAAACCTTAACTTGGATTTATTGTAGAGGATGTCGCGCTTGTAAGTGTCCATGTGTTAGCTCAACGACGAAGCTAACAGTATAGGTGAAGGTTAATGCATGTAAGCCTTTTAGCACATGTGAAAAGAAATATTTTTAATATTAATGAAAACGTATTTTCATTCGTTTCCAACTCCGAATTTAATCTGACTCCAATTTGTTATAATTTGAATGCTCATACCTAAAGAGAGTTTGATTTAGCCACTAGATTATATCATATTAAGTCAGTGATTGTCAGGAAATATGAGAGTTTAAACAAGAATTGTACATTTATTTGTCAGGCAAAGATTTTCCATTCCAATTCACATAATTACACAAGATAAGCCAATTCAGGTTGTACAACAGAGTTTAAGATTAATACCTGACCATGTAGAAAGACATTGCAACATACAAGCTCTGAGACAGAGCCCAGAAACTTGTACGTTGCAACGGGGGTCTCCTGGCGAAAATTCTACTGGCCTAAACAACATCGTTACCTTAAATACCCAACAGGGCGTCACAGTGACCCTTGCCTAGTGTATTGATGTGTTAATCATCTCTGGAGGGGGAGCATCTGGCAGAGAGTTCATTAAAGTCAAAACCAAATTTAACAAATACCAGGGAAATATTACAATGACCTTAAGACCACTTTACCAATCACACAGAGACATTTAAAATTATACCAAACATGAATATAAAGCTACAAGATACACCATATTAAAACCTTGACCATTTTATGTGACGTGTAAATGGTCTACTCTGATGGAGCAAGGACATACAATCAGGAAGATAAGCTCAGGATGATTTGAATAGAACAGTTGAACAGCTGGTCTTCTGATCTTTTCAGATTAGCCAGTTCATTGTTTTAATGCCTGACCATTCTCGTGGTCTTGTCTCGTGGAATTCCATAACAATTTTCAGGGTTTATTATCATGGAGAGACATAGCCAATTCTTACACGCTTCTTCAAAGCTGCCCTGAGTACCGCTTCCTTCTGAGAGAATTGCACTAGAATACTTCTTGGTGGCTTGTTTACGTCCGGAAATAGGGACCAGTGCGCGATGGGTCGGTCTCCAGATGAGGGAAGTCAGCAGGTAAGCCAACTAAAGTTGCAATGAAAGTTTGTAGAAAGTCTTTCTCTCCTGGAAATTGATCAACTTTCACCTGTAGCATATTTCGTTATGTATATGGTTATTGCGACTGTCCTCGGTGGTTGAAGTCCGAGATTGGGCTTCATCCAATCGCTTTTCCAATTCTGCTGTCCGATTGGATAAATTGGAGAGAAAAAGCTCAAGCGATGCAACAGATGTTCTAATGTCGATCAAAGCACTGTCTGTTATATTCAAAAGAGCTCCGACAGATTCATCCATGTTATTTACACGTGTGGCAACAGATTTAATTTCAATCAAGATCTGATCCATGGTTGTCATGTGGATGGCCTCCGGGCTGGCAGTTTCGTCCTGTTGATCATCATTGAAGCACGCGGTCGGCTGAGACATCGCTTTCTTTTTCCCAGTGGAAGAGCCCGACGACAAAAATATAGGAAAATCTTTGTCGCGAGATGGTTTAAGCATACTTGAGATATAGATTAACTAATTAAGTGAAGTTTCACAAACTAATTTCGAGAGGAACAGGTGATACTATTGACCGCAGCTAGTCTCCTATTTACAATCACCAGCCAGCCAATCAGATTAAACCAATCCCACTATAAGTATCCCAGCATACATCCCTCCCTTATCTTCGTTTTCCGAAGAAACCCCCCATCCACCCCTTCTCCTCCTTCTATCTTTAACATGGGGAGCCCTCGAGAACTACCTGATCTCGTTCTCCCCGTTACATGCTCATTCTACCAGGCGGGAGCCCTGGGCTCAACTGGGCTCTGAGCTCAGGGTTCTCTCCCGGGACAGCATGCCAAACCTGCTAACAGTTGTCAAACAGTATCTAAGTGCGAACTCTTGAACTGACGTTTGCTATGAGAAAAGAAAAACTTATAATCGTGGTTTGGCAGGGACCAAAGTCTCAATCGTCTATCTTCCTCCGGGTCACGTGATCATCTCCGTGCTTTTACACTTAACGGCTTTAAAAACACACTAAAGGTCTTTTCTGATGTTCAGTTTTCTATGAGGGTCATGGGGTGAGGACAGACAGAAGATACAGCTTGTAGAGTATTACAGTCATGTCTATGAAGAGCAAATCATTGAGTCTGAAATGAATCTCCTCTGTAAATGCTGGACTGTATTGGGTCAGTTCTGCCATGAAGCGGGACACACTGTACAGTTTCAGCATTTGAGCTGAGCAGAGAAACTTCTTCATACACTTCTGCTGAAGAATCCTACAATATCAGGTCAGGAATAAGGTTGGGGATTGAACATGGATTCAGATTCTGGATCAGACACTTAGATTAATGTTCAGACTCTTGTTCTGAAATGAACATCTGGATTCCTCTTCTGGATTCCTGTGCACACGTGTGTATTTTTCACTTGGTCATCTGTCAGGAACTTCGGCGCTGGCGAGCAGCTTTAATAATCTGAGCATAGTTTACAGACGGACTGCAACATGTGCTCAGAGGGTGCATGTGGTGAAGAACGATGGCGAAGCTTCACCAACATCAGAGGAAGACAACGCACTGTGTTAGATTCATTGTGCATCCCGCTTGTAACCAACAAGTTTTGTGTGTTTTAGATGAAGAGTTTTGAGCGTGTAGCTAAGAAGCTCAATGCTAGCTTTAGCTTATTATCTGAAGGTGAAACTAAACAGCTCATTCTCTCCATCTGTGTGTGTTTACAGTCTGGATCATGGAGGAGAGACGAGGATTACAGCAGGACCACGCAAATGTAGGACTGCACGCACACACACACACACACAAACACTCTCTCACACGCACACGCTCACACACACTTACACAAACAATCTTTCTCTCTCTCTCTCACACACACACACACACACACACGCACTTTCTCACACACACACGCGCACACTCTCTCCCTCTCTCTCTCTCACACACACACACACACACACACACACACACAGTTGTGGTTATAAATGTGTCTCTTCTTGTGTTCAGATGCCTGTTTCCTCACACTGGATCCAAACACAGCACACACTCGTCTCAGACTGTCTGAGGAGAACAGAGAGGTGAAGGCTGTGGGAGAGAATCAGTCGTATCCTGATCATCCAGACAGATTTGATTATGTTCTTCAGGTGTTGTGCAGAGAGAGTGTGTGTGGACGCTGTTACTGGGAGATTGACTACAGTGGAGATGTTGGTGTGTGTATATCAGTGTCATATAAGAGCATCAGGAGGAAGGGAGGAGGTCATGAGTGTGTGTTTGGATCTAATGCTCAGTCCTGGAGTTTGAGCTGCTCTTCCTACAATTTTTCATTCAAACACAATAACACACACACTGCTCTTCCAGTAAAGCGGCTCAGCAGTAGAATAGGAGTGTTTGTGGATCACAGTGCAGGAACTCTGATCTTCTACAACATCTATAGAGACACAATGAGCCTCATCCACTCAGTCCAGACCACATTCACTGAGCCGCTCTGTGCTGGGTTTTATGTTAATCCTGGATCATCAGTGAAACTGTGCTGAAGACTAAGAGACTGAGGAGAGATCAGAATCAGTTTTATTGCCAAGTGTGCTCCACACACACAAGGAATTTGCTTTGGCTACAGAAGCTTTCAGTGTACATAAAGTAACAAGTGACAACACAAAATAAATATAAAAAAAGAGGACAATAGACATTAAACAGAGATGCAGTCCAACGATCTGGATGTTGAAATGTATGTACAGATTGTTATAAATATACAGGTTATAAGGTGCTGTGTACAGATTCGTAAGAAGTATTGCATTGTATATTGTTATAAGGTACTGTGTACAAGTGCGTGTGAGAAAGTATTGCACATTTATTGCACAATAGGAGAAATATGAACTGTTCATGAGGTAGATGGCCTGAGGAAAGAAACTTTTCCTGTGTCTGGCTGTTTTCGTGCTCGGTGCTCTGTAGCGCCGGCCAGACGGTAACAGTTCAAACAGGAAGTGTGCTGGGTGCGAGGTGTCCAGGGTGATTTTGCGAGCTCTTTTACTCACTGTGGAAGAGTACAGTTCTTGAAGTGTAGGAAGGGTAGTGCCAGTTATTCGTTCAGTAGATTTACCCATAATCCGTAATTATAGCACATGTAACGTTATGTTTTCCTTCATTTTCATTATTTTGAATTTTCTATTGAATATGTTTAATTAAACTGTAATTAAATGTTATTGTGTTGTTTTTATTGTGACCTCCTCCTCCTCCCTGTTCTCCTCTCTATAAGAGCGTGCAGTATGAAGGCGTGTGGAATCTGAAGTAGAGCCGCTCAGATGGATCAGTATTTGTCCTCTGCAGTCGAGGAGGAGTTGAAGACGTTCTGTTTCCCACAGTGAATATTAGCTGGTGTTTGTATGTTTATCACCCATGAAGCGGATTATAATATCTGTCAGACACACAGTCTCTTTAGGCGTTTTCATCAAGAAAAACACTTTTCATTGAATACATTATGTAAGCGTATAATAACAGCTCCTGTATATCTCCAACACTCGCTTCACTCCACAGTGGCCGAAAAACTCTTCTGTTCTCTGCTGTTTTTAAAAAAGTATCGTAAACTTGCCTCTTTTATTTCTGTTGTCTTTTATATTGATTTCTTTTTTCTGTTTATCACTTCAGTTCCTCGTGTGGTGTTGAAAGTGTTTAATGAATAAATAGAGTTGAGTTGAGAATAAACCATTACCCTTTAAATAACCCATTTACCACAAGCCTATGTGCACAGGAACACAGGTTACTGTTAACGCGTGTGAGTCTGAGCGATCATGAAAGGTGTGTCGTCATCAGAGCTCCTGCATCCGCTCTGGGGAAACTTTGACTCACACAGATTTACAGACAACATGAAATTAGGATTTTCCTTGGAAATAATGTCTAGACGCCACTTCAAGTTGGATATCTATCCTCGAAACTGGAGGCAGACTGAACAGTCCTGACCGCAGCCCTGAGACGTGACACTTAAATTTACTGACTTGACTCAATAAAATCTTAGCAGACAGAAGGTGTTTTTACTTCAATCCTGCTCTTTTTTTCACACTTTTTTTTCAAATCTGGAAAGATTCTTGCTCAACAAGTAAAACATTCAGTCACAAACATCTAAACCAGGGGTCACCAAACTTGTTCCTGGAGGTTCGGTGTCCTGCAGATTTTAGCTCCAACCCTAATCAAACACACCTGAACAAGCTAATCAAGTTCTCACTAGGTATACTTGAAACATCCAGGCAGGTGTTTTGAGACAAGTTGGAGCTAAACCCAGCAGGACACCGGACCTACAGGACCGAGATTGGTGATCCCTGATCTAAACCAATGAACAATAGAAATATTAAAGACGAGTCAAAAATGAATCCAGCCTTTAATCATTTATTACTCTCGCTTATATTCCTCTGAAGTTGATTACAATCTTTCTGGATGAGATTCTTTATTTATTCTTCATCAAATCCCTCATGATCTGAAGAATTCATCAGTTCAGCAGATCTTAATGAAACACTCTTACATGTGCAAAATACAGAAGCTCCTGAACCAGACGGTTCACGGCAGAATCCTTTAAAACATTTAAAGACAGACTAATGCTCCTGTTTCTGGCTGATTTTGAGGAGTCGTTTTCTATTGGTCATCTCCAACAATCTTTATATCAATCCACAATTTCCATTTGACCAGAAAAAGGGAAGGACCTGCTGAATAGTGGATCATTTCAACCCATTTCTTTATTATACGTAGACTGTCAAATATTAGACACATTTATTTTTCTGGAAGACTAGAAAATATCCTTCCTACTACAGTACCAGCAGTACCATAGCTTCAGACTGATGTTCTAGAAAAGCATTGATCTTTTTGTAATATACATAGCATATTCAACATCATCTGTCCAGAATTGAATAGACATATTTCAGACTTTTTAAATATCATTATATGCTGAGAAAGGTTTGAAGAACTGGTTTCTGAAGAACTCAAGAACATCTCCAAAGACACTTCAAGAAACCTGCCTGCAAAGCTTCACTACTGGAAACTGGAGAATTATAGATGTGTGTAAATTGCTGTAAAACTGAGGTAGCTTTCAAAAGTACATGAATAAATTTTTCTTCATCAGTGAACTCGTATTAACTCAATTAAATCAACATTTGGTTGGCATTATTAATCATCTTTTATAACATAACCTTTATATTTTCACACCTGTGCTCAGGCTAACCTGCAAAACAGTCAGTCCAAGGAATTTATATGGGCCTTTTAGCCAATGTACGCAATGGTATATTAGTATTATTCATACTCAAATTATTAGTTATGATTATACACATACTCCTTCATATTCTATTTGTTATTAAATAATCTTTTCAGATATAATGTATTATTTTATTCTACAATATTAAATATAATTTGTACTATCATAATAATGTGTGATTCATTACTTTTTATAAACAGTTTGTTAACTTATAAAACTAAGAAAAAAGAGGACTCCAGCATATTGATACTCTCTCTTTATACTATAATATATACATTACAAGTTTGAACTTTCTTACTTTTAGGTAACTGGAGTTTTTTTTTTCACACCATCAAATTAAAATCAGTTAATAAATATAAGCATTATTGTATTTTATATCTAAGAAAACAGCAGCTCCCCTGTTCAGTTGCATCTGTTTACAAAAGTTATCCAAACAGAGAATCACAGTTGCTATATACTCAAAAGATAGCAACAGGGACACAAATCCTTAACAGAATTATTAATATTATTATTACATTCTATCTACAGCGCTTCACTGAAATCGCGCACTGCATCTTTAAGGTGATTGAATATGGCGGCGCGGTGGCGTTGCTGTCTGTGGCGTTCTAAAAAAAGAATGTGTTCGATGACGTTGATTATCTAGTGTGTCCTGCATTAGTGTCTGACCATCGCTGACATTAGCGGTGTGTAAAGATCTTTCTAAAAGTATCATTTTAGGTTATTATATTTGGTTGTTTCGACGTGCTTTTGGTGAAGGACACTAAAGAGTTTAGTATTTCTCTCTTTCATCTCGTTTCAGATTATTACATTAGTTTTCCACGTCTTTTATTGCTTAGACTGTAGATTGTACTGAATGTTGGTTTGAATTGCAGATTACTACAATATTAATTTTAGGATTTTATACATACTTATTTTATAGTTTGTGTATTCTGTTGTATTCTTTAGTAGCCTTTTTATAATCGTAGAATGTCATTTTGTTTCATTCATTTGTATATTACTATCTAATAATAATTCCTGTAACACATTTATCTATTCTAAGTTTATAGATTGACATTTTGTAGAGTATTCTATGTGAAGCTGCTTTGACACAATCTACATTGTAAAAGCGCTATACAAATAAAGGTGAATTGAATTGAATTATTTATTTGTACCTGTGAAATATTATTTGTTAGTGTTAGAACAGAACCAGACATAGAGACAATGGTAGATGAAACTTCCAAAGACTAGTCTTAAGATTAATTAATGACTTGACATCTTTCTATGGTATTTTACAGATTGGAATGGACCACATGGAGAAAAAGGGAATCACACACTTCAGCAGAGACTGGAAATTGATGGTCAAGAATTTTTAAAAATATATATATATATATATATATATATATATATATATACTAGTATTATTACTGGAATAATACTGTAAACATATAATATTTACTTTAATAGACAAAAAGTATAATAATACTATGATTGAGCCTCTTGCTGTCTGTCTTAAAATATGCTTTGCAGTAATATTACAAAACTATAAACTATATCTGAATAGGATAAACAGAACTATAAATGTTTATAGCGATAGTTTATTAATTATAATATAATTTAATATAATGTAATGTAACATAATACAAAATAATACAATGTAATTGTATTTATATTAATAGTTTATAGCAAAATAATGTAAACATTTATTTTACTAGAATGATTACAATATATTTATAAATTTAATAATGGTTGGTACAGTTTAATTAGTATGACATTCTAATAAAGGTAGGAATAATGTTATTAGTTTGATTAATATTAGTGGTATTATAATTTCATTATTTTGAAAATAATCTAAATACCAGAATAATAATTTAATTATTATGTTTACAAACTAATTACCAGATATATAAAATATAATTGAACTAAATTGATAAGGATCTAATGAATATCTAGTAAATACAAATCCATAAGCACAAATTCTAGGAGTTTTAACATCACTCTTCAGGCTGATACTTCTTGTTTATATGCTAAATGCTAATATGCTAAAAGAGGTCTACATTTATTTAAATTTATAGATATAAAACCTCCCAATATATATAAGTGTAAAACCCAAAGATGTTTTGATTAAGTCTTAAACAATGATTAAGATTATTTTGGATAATGAAAGCATTTTCAAAAAAGCACTTTAATCCAAAAAGATTGAACAAAAGGTAATTCCTAAAATAGGTGAGCTACACTTAAAGTAGAAGTTTCCCAGAAAGAGCAAGATATATAAATGTCATATATATATATATATATATATATATATAATCAGTTTATAATTATTTGATAAAATAGTTCTTTAACTTAATTTGTTAAGAAACCTTTAGGATCAGTGATGATAATTATTTTATTTCAAGTCTGTAAGACTTATTTGAGTTAATATTAGGTTATTCACTAAAATATATCATTTAAATCATTCATGGAGCTGAACGCAGTAAATAGTCTGTATTAAAAAGGTCAAAAATAAACCTGTGCAGACAATCTAGCCTTTATAACCAAATTATTTAACAAAAATGATTACTGTAGTCAAATATTTGTAATCTTCTAATAATCAGGATGTGTACAAGAAGAGACGGTATGAAAAGTAAATTGTTCTTTTTTCAAATTTGTGAATCGGAATTTGTCCAATAATAAACCTGAAACACACGTGGTTAATGTCGTGGTGAACTCAGCCAATCGTGTAATATCAGTGTCGTCATCGCAGCTCCTGCAGACGCTCCACAGATGCTGCTCCGGCTGAATCAGTCACGTGGCATCAGTGCAGCATCAATCCGGACAAAATTTCAAACCAGCATGTACCACTTTAAGACAGATTTTGATCGATCTGCGCAGCACTGTGTGAAGTCAAACGCACCTAAACACTCTCTGTAATGTTTTCTCTTCCATCTCTGTTTTTGGGCACTTTGTTTTAGAGAGTCAAAATGTAATAATAACACGTTTCTAAGTAATATTCTTAATCAAAGGCTTCATCCTAATCAACATTTTTGCTATAAAAAGTCAAATTTGGTGTAACTAACGAAACTGTACACAGTATTACCTGGTTAAAAACTTTTATGCTTTGCAAAATTCTTTATTCATAAATGTAGGTTTTTGACCCCAAACACTTTCTACAGAAAGTTTAATTGTCTTTATGAAGAAAACTTGTTTCCTTTCTCAAATTAGTCAATCAAAATAAATGTGTAGTGTTTAGAAACCAAAGTCTTAATTTGTTACCCACAACACATCGAGAGTTTATCAAGTCAGAATCTCATCATCACTACAAAAAATCATCAAAAACTTTTCAGTTATTGAGTTTAAATCTT
>CAIGQQ010026242.1:1713997-1733336 GCA_903798035.1 Danio albolineatus | reverse complement strand
AGAGCTATTTGACCAATCAGATCAGAGTAGTGTCATCTGACCAATCAAAACTGAGTAAAGCCATTTGACTAATCAGATCAAAGTAGAGCTATCAAACCAATCAAAACAGAGTAAAGCCATTTGACCAATCAGATCAGAGTAGTGTCATCTGACCTATCAAAACAGAGTAAAGCTATTTGACTAATCGGATCAGAGTAGAGCTATCTAACCAATCAAAACAGAGTAAAGCCATTTGACCAATCAGATCAGAGTAGAGCTATCTGACCAATCAGAACAGAGTAGAGCCACTGGACCAATCAGAAAAAAGCTATCTGACTAATCAGAACTAAGTAGTGTCATCTGACCAATTAAAACAGAGTAGAGTCATCTGACCAATCAGATCAGTGTCGTCTGACCAATCAGAAAACAGTAGAACTAGCTGACCAATCAGATCAAAGTTATCTTGCAAACCAATCAGATCAGAGTAGAGCCATCTGACCAATCAGGTCAGAGCTATCTGCCCAATCAGATCAGGACAGTGTAATCCAACCAAACAGTGTAGAGCCACCTGACTAATCAGATCTAGTAATCTAGTAAGAAGTTATCTTACCAACCAGATCACAGTTATGTGACCAACCAATCAGATCAGAGTAGAGCAATCTGACCAATCAAAGAAGAATAGACCCTTCTGACCAATCAGACCCTAACAGGGCCATCTGACAAATGAAAAAAGATTGACCAATCAGATCAAAGTAGGGCCATCTGACCAATCAGATCAGAGTAGTGTCATCTGGCCAATCAAAATAGAGTAGAGCCATTTGACCAATCAGATCAGAGTAGAGCCATCTGGCCAATCAGAGCAGTAAAAGGCCATCTGTCCAATCAGATCAGAGTACTGTCATCTGACCAATCAAATCACAATTATCTGAACAATCAGAGCAGAGTAGACCAATGAGAATAGAATAGAGCCATCTGACCAATGAGAACAGAGTGCTGGTAAATAAACGTCTGTTGATCAGGTTACTCTGAGGATGGAGGATTGAGGCGAGGAGAACTGATCCCAGATCATGAGTTTGCGGACGGGCCGCTGCGTCTGGATGATGAGCAGGAGTTTCCTCCGGTCAGCTTCAGGAACAGCTGAACTCAGATCAGAGCGGATCGCTGTACGCACAGGAGTGTGGTGAGGTTAATATGAAGAGTGTTCGAGAGCCGGACTTTACATTTTAATTATGTTTTTAATTTGATGTTTAACAGAGCAGGGGAATGTTTTTCTTTTAAGTTTGGATGGAATCATTATTTCATATTTTTTTAAGTGTAAAAACCGCTAATGTCAATGTTTTTAGCCCTTTTACGATTTATTTTGGCTACAGAACAAACCACTGTTGTCCGATGACTTGCCTAATTAACCTAATTGAGCCTTTGAATTGCTTTTTAAGCTAAATGCTAGTAAAATATCTAGTCGAATATTATGTGTTGAGGGCGTCACGGTGGCACAGTGTGTAGCACAATTGCCTCACAGCAAGAAGGTCGCTGGTTCGAGTCCCGGCTGGGTCAGTTGGTGTTTCTGTGTGGAGTCTGCATGTTCTCCCCGTGTTGGTGTGGGTTTCCTCTGGGTGCTGTGGTTTCCCCCAGTGAACTTGAACAAGTATATTAAAATCCATAAATTTTCACTAGTTTTATTAGTATTTTGTTTTCAAAGTGTGATTTAAATGCATTAAAAAATAAGTTAAATCATTGTAGACTAGAAATATATGTGTTGTATATCATTTATTTTAAAAATGTGGGCAATAAATTATAGATTAATTTTATTTAAAAATATATTATATTGGCGGTTCATTACGCTGTGGCGACCCTAGGTTAATAAAGGGACTAAGCCAAAAAGAAAATGAATGAATGCATCATATTAATCTTATTTTTTAATTAAGCTATAGGGGTGCGGCCAGGTATGGCCTACAAAAATTGTACCCAGGGGCCTCTGAATTGTTAATCCAGGCCTGGCTGTCATCATGGCAAAGATTAAAGAATTCAATTTATTAGAAATGAGTTATTGAGACTATTATGATTAGAAAAAATCTTTAAAATACTTACAGGAGTGTGAATAATTTTGTCTTCAACTCTTAGATGTGTTTATGATGCATTTGCCAATTCTAACTACGACTGTGAAATCATATTTAGCCAGAGACTAACATGCTGCTTATTTTAATATTAGGAAGTGGAACAATCATTTTCACCTTGGCTGTGAAAGCAGAACTGATACGCGTTCACTGGAAAGCGTGGGAAACTCATTTTTGTGATGCTTTATGTTTTATATTTGTGTAAAAAAAAAGCTGTTTACCTACAGTATTTGATAAAAGTTGAATCTAATGTAAACATATCAGTGCAGACTATTAAAAACATTAGATCTGAGGAGATTTTCACATGTAAATAAGCTAAAAAATTATTTTCTTGGGGCGTTACAGTGGCGCAGTGGATAGCACGATCACCTCACAGCAAGAAAGTCGCTGGTTCGAGTCCCTGCTGGGTCAGTTGGTGTTTCTGTGTGGAGCCTGCATGTTCTCCCTGTGTTGGCAAGGGTTTCCTCCGGTTTCCTACAGTCCAAACACATGAGCTATAGGGGAACTGATTAACTAAACTGGCCGTAGTGTATGTGTGTGAATGAATGAATAAGCGTATGGGGGTTTTCCAGAGACGGGTTGCAGCTGGAAGGGGATCTGCTGCGTAAAACATATGCTGGATAAGTTGGCGGTTCATTCCGCTGTGGCGACCACTGATGAATAAAGGGACTGAGCCGAAAAGAAAATGAATGAATGGTACAATTTCAACATTGTGACTGAATGAATGAATGATTTTCTTAATTATTTACCAACAAATGGTATGCATTCATGTCTTCCTTTAATCTGTTTGTTAATCTGTCGGTTGTTGATTTGAATACGGGACCTTTAACTAATAAAATAAAAATGACAAAATAAAAAATGACTGGTTGCAAGTTTGTGTTAGAGGAGATAATGTGCTGAAAATATAGAAACAAAACACTGTAATAAATAATAATAATAATAATAATAATAATAATAATAATAAAGAACGATCATATTTTCATTTTAACCATAGGTTTCTAGCATATCTGGGTTCTATTAAACAGTCATTAAACAACATTTCTTCATCGACTATTGAGGATGTCCATTGCAACTGCATGTTAAAGGGCAGCTATTATATAAAATACAGAAAGAAATGAAGGAAAAACTAGTGTAAATTTGGCAGGAGCACCTGTGTCTGTTTAACGTGTCGTCTGAGCAAAACCACAACCGGGTCGACAAAGAAAAAAGTTGAGCAGAAATGAATAATTCTCTTCAAACCCAGAAGAGCAAATATGTACATTTTCTACCCCTTTAAAAGCTTCTTTTTTGGATATGTAGTTAATACAGAAAGTAAAATTTCATAATACTGAACAACCTCAAGACATGGGCACTTTATAAACGCAGCAAACCTTTGGGAAACATTAAAAATGTCCAAGAAGGATGATCCAGAGACTGTTTATAGACTGCATGTGACTGAAAATGATGGATGTCGACTGGATGAGGACTGAAATCACCAAACAGCCTTAAACAATCACTAAATGGAACGAATGAAGAATGGAAGGAAGGGCCAAATAGAAGGAAGGACCGAACAAGGAATGGAAGGAAGGATCGAAGAACCAAATAAATGAAGGAAGGATTCAAGGAAGGGCTGAACAAACTAGGGAAGGAAAGAAGGAACGAACAAACGAATGAACAAAGGACCTAATGAAGGAAGGAACAAAAATATGAAAGAAAAAATGAGCGAACAAATGAAAGAAGGAAGGAAGGACTAAACGAATGAAGGAAGAATTCAAGGAAGGACTGAACAAACTAAGAAAGGAACGAACGAACAAAAACGAATGAATGAACAAAGGACCTAATGAAGGAAGGAACAAAAATATGAAAGAAAGAATGAGCAAACAAATGAAAGAAGGAAGGAAGAACCAAATAAATGAAGGAAGGATTCAAGGAAGGACTGAACAAACTAAGGAAGGAAAGAAGGAACGAACGAATGAATGAACAAAGGACCTAATGAAGGAAGGAACGAAAATATGAAAGAAAGAATGAGCGAACAAATGAAAGAAGGAAGGAATGAAGGAGCAAACAAATAGAAGAAGGAAGGAATGAAGGACCAAACGAATGAAGGAAGAATTCAAGGAAGGTCTGAACAAACTAAGGAAGGAAGGAACGAACAAACGAATGAATGAACAAAAAGACCTAATAAAGGAAGAAAAAAAAATATGGAAGAAAGAATGAGCGAACAAATGAAGGGAGGAAAGAAGGAAGGATGAAACGAATGAAGGAAGAATTCAAGGATGGACTGAACAAACTAAGGAAGGAAGGAACAAACGAAAGAATGAACAATAGGACCTAATGAAGGAAGGAACAAAAATATGGAAGAAAGAATGAGCGAACAAATGAAAGAAGGAAGGAATGAAGGACCAAACGAATGAAGGAAGAATTCAAGGAAGGTCTGAACAAACTAAGGAAGGAAGGAACGAACAAACGAATGAATTAACAAAAGGACCTAATGAAGGAAGGAACAAAAATATGAACGAACGAACGAGTGAACGAAGGAAGGAGGGAACAAACGAATGAATGAAGGAAGGAGAGAACAAACAAATAATTGAAGGAAGGTTGGAAGGAACGAATGAAAATAGGAAGATCCCTAAATACACCACATGTTGTTTGTATAGGGATGTGTAAACTTAACATTCTGTAAACGCATCAGCTTTTCTACAGTGTAATACCCACTGCACACTACTCTTGAGTAGTTCTGAAAGGTCTACTCTTTACTCATACTTTGAGTAATGTTTACTACAGATACTTTTACTCTACTTGCACTATATTTTTGGTCAAGTATACTGGAGTATGATTCTTCAGTAGAGTACTATTTCCACCACTGCGCGTTGGACGTGAATTCGATCAGAACTACAAAACCGGATGAAAAGTGTAAACAAACTACAAACAAGATGGACGCGCGAGACCAACCGTCAAGCAGAGAGGCTTCGGTAAAAATGTGTGTATGACTGTTAGTTAATATCTAGCCCACTGGAGAATATTTAAACGGTGTTGTCTGTGTTATATTTCATCTGCAACAACAACACTGAACTAAAGACGTGTTTGCTCATTACCGTCTGAATGCAGAATTATCCAAACAAATTGAATTTATAACTCTTATTGTAAAAACAAAAGTAATGCGTGTATATAATATATTTTTGGCTAGTTTTAAACATATTGCACACAAAAAGGATTGTAAACACAAGCTCCTCACCGGTGTTTGTTTGTGACGCGGCCCGTGTCGCGTGTCTCCGCCGCGGTGCAGGCTGGGATATGAGCACACACACACTGACACAGCTCCTCCCCACGTGTTTGACTGACCGCAGCTCCACGATCAGCAACATGGCAGAAGACACAGCAGATAAACACACATAAAGCTTCAGACTGACCTGCTGGAGGAATCCATCCCCATTACACCATCGTACAGCCATACGGGCTGCTTCTTCTGCGTGTAGCCGCGGAGTGTGGATGATTTAGCGGATCCGCCGAGGCCTCGGTCAGTGTGTATATGTGTGTGTGTCTCTGTGTGTGTGTGTGTATTCACAACAGGCTGCCGGTGTTTGTGTCAAAAGTTTCATACACACTAAAAACATTTATATCTACATTTACTGCTTGCTTATGTGGTGTGTTTTGAAGTTACTCGTGTGTTTTGAGTCGTTGTTTATGTCTGAAGAGCTGCTAACTCATACTAGCATGTCGCTTCGTTTGCTGACTGAAGCACATTCTCTTCTTTATTGAGGTAAAGTTGGGTTTATAATCAGATATTCTTTTATTTTTGAATAGTGACAATATGTGAGACTGTCCTTATATTGTGTTTATTACATTACTTTGAATATTCGGAGTTAAACCGCACGTAAATATGCCTTAAAACAACATTAGCACTATTTAATTGATTGTTAACAATAGTCATTGGCTGCTAATGTGATTTCCCTATTTAGATTAAGCAAAAAGCAGTTTTCTTAAAATATATTAAGGAGAAAGTCTGAATATAAAACCAGCTTTACCACAATTATCTTCTTCAGTGTTTGTTTAACCGTGTTTACCAGGTTATTAATGTGCTTTATTGTGGTGTGGAGTGTACAATCAAGGCTTTACAAGCTCTTGCGTCATTCGTTAGCTAGTTATTATCATGACAAACAGAGATTGCTTGATATTTATGAATAAATTGCTTGATTAATTAATAGTTAAGTTAATTTAACAATGTAAAATTGCTTAACATTGCTAAATTACTTAATAAATTAACTTAACATTGAGTTATTTAACATTATTAACTAAATAAGCAGACTTATTTCCTGCACATTATTAATGTATGTTATTTTTATTAATAATTCTTAATCACATATACTGCATGATCTTATTCTACGTCCTTAATTCTACCTCAACCCATTTACTACTTTAATAACTAATAATAAGCTGCAAATATTGAGGTAATTGGGGCTAAATCATTAAAGTTAATGTATAAGTCTCGCCCTCTCTTTGTATTTTGTCTAGATCAGTGGTTCTCAAGCTTTTTTCACCAAGTACCACCTCAGAAAAACACTGTCGCTCCAAGTACCACAATAATAACCGGTGTTGAAGTATAGTAGTGTAGTAGGCATAATTAAGCAGCTACAGCACTGCACAGTTCAAAAACAAGGCAGATTAATTCTTCTAATTAATTCTTCTATTATTGTCAGCCACTTAAATAAAAGGTTTAGACTATCAAAATCATTTTACTGATCACATCGGTGTTATCGTACATGTCAAAGGGTTAAAAGCGTGTTCATTTGTTTAACTTTAATTATTCAACGACCACTAGAAGGAAGCTTGCGTTCCAGTTTGAGAACCACTGGTCTGGACGTTTAATTAATACAACCTTATTAGAAAGTGTCACAGTTATTAATTGGAAAGCACTTGCAGTATGTGGTGTTTTTAACTATGCTATAAAAAATCATAAACATTAAAAGTAGCTGTAATTAATTTACCTAATAATGAAAGCTCATCCCTTCCACCTTTTTTAGCCGAAAAGTAATTTAAGAGGATGTAATGTAACTGGAGAAAAGCTGATTCTCCCTATTAAAAAAGAAAGATGACACATTCTACCAAATCTGGCAACCATTCATAGATTGTTTTAAAGCAATAAATCTTTTATGCAATGGTTAAATTTAAGAGGATTAGTCTAATTTAAGGTCAGTAATTTTTTAAATTATTTATTTGCATATTATATTGATTATTATTTTACTTTTTTATGCATATGCTGCATAGAAGCAGTCAGCGGTGCTTTGAGAACAGAACCCCGGGTGAGAGCTGTGCAAGTCGGCTGGTTCATCGAGGACCTACCACTGGATTTAATCTCACTATATTTGTTAAACGTGATGTTTAATTCATCTTGTTGTCTATATCTAACGACATATTCCTTGACTTTGGTCTTTTGAATTTATTATTTGTTCTCAGGTTACATGTTTTGGCTGAGCGCAAAGATTAAATTAATTCAAGTAACCGCGTACACTTACTCTGCACATTTGATTGGTTGCTTGCCTTTATTTCCTATATTGTGTAAACTTATTGTACGTTATACTTTTATAATGGCCATTATTGATAATTAAAACTGCTATTCAGAAAAAGAGAGGGTATGCTTCGTATTTTCAATGAAAATGAAAGGAGGCAGTAATGTCATAGGCTCTGTTTTGTTATAAACATGCATACAGTGCATATGACGTCACGTATATGCAACTACACGATGCCTCAACATTTTTAATGTCTGTTAAGTTGTTAATATCAAAATGAAAATAGGCAGATTCTTATATTATGTTTTCATTTTATTAAGCTATCGAAACAGCGTAGG
The DNA here is from genome assembly GCA_903798035.1 of Danio albolineatus. Taxonomy (NCBI): domain Eukaryota; kingdom Metazoa; phylum Chordata; class Actinopteri; order Cypriniformes; family Danionidae; genus Danio; species Danio albolineatus. The sequence goes on along the minus strand of CAIGQQ010026242.1, from coordinate 1,725,419 downwards.
GTGATGCGAATGACGTTATAAAGTAGCTACACTGTTCCCTTTAAAGATTTACCCGACACGTCCTTGTGAGTTTGTTTACCATATGAAACCTGCGAAGTCTGAACTTAGAAGAAAAAGATGCAAGACTGAACTTTGTGTAGGCTATTTTAATATTGAGGGAAAGCCCCAATCAGAATGTCTGCAGCCATGTCTCAGTTTTCACTTATGCTTTTTAAAACGAAAACATATTAGTGTAAACGGGGCCTGAGTAGCACAGTATTGTAATGTATTGTTGTCTACAGGTTCGAATCCTCCATCAGCATCTTCTCCTCTTTCTCCAGTCTTCATTATGGCCAGTGGAGACGATGATGATCCCATCATACAGGAGGTAAACATGGACATGATCATCACACTGCAGCGTTGAGTGTCTGTTTTTCATCCTTTCTGCTCTCTTTCTTTTGATAGATCGACGTTTATCTGGCCAGAAGTCTGGTGGAGAAGCTTTATTTGTTCCAGGTAAATATTATGACATAAACATCAACATAAACTCATCAAAGTTGCACTTATTTGATCAGATAGTGACTATCATTTTAAATCATTGTTTTTTTGATGAAATGTAATTTATTGTTGTTATTATAGTATTGAAAAGGGTTAAAATATATCTATCAACATACTTCCACAGTTGATTGATTACATTAGGAACTGCAAATATATACATTTTCTTAAATGTTATGGTAAAACTTTTAAATAATTGTCAATTAGTTATTGTATTTACTAACATAATCATGTGAACAATACATTTGTTACTGTTTTTACTCATGTTCGTTAACATGTTTCCTGTGCATTAATTAATGTTGGAAAGCATAAATTTGGATTTTAAAATTTCATTAGTAAATGTTGAACTATGATTAATACATGCTGTATAAGATTATACATGCTCAGTCCATTTACATAATAATACATAAACTAATATATACTATTGGACCATTGTTTTAAAGTGAAACCAGTGTTTTAATATGCAAATGAGATATTATTTATTTATGTATTTAAATGTACAAGTTTGCATACATTTCCAACACAAAAATCTGAACTTTGGATAAAGTCAGTTTCATTCATTCATTCATTCATTTATATTGACATTATCAGTGGATTATATTGAATATTATGAGGGAAATATTAGAGTGAGATGTTTTTACAGGGAAGATTTTACGACACTTTTGCCCGATTTTCTTTTGTAGAATAACATGTATATAATTAAGCAACTTGTATATGAGCATAATGCTGTGTGAAAAAACCTTATGATATTAATCAGAATTAAGAAAGAATAAAGATATTAATAAGATTGTAAAGTTTGGAGTATCTAAAATAAGAAATGGCTTTTATAATGAAGTATTGTAATAGAAATGTACTGAAACAAATTGACAAAGTGCTATTAATAGGCCTGTCACGATATCTATTTTGTGCTGTACGATATATTGCACCAAAATATATTGCGATTAAACGATATTATTGTCATTTTATTTCACTCATAATGCCAGAACGACAATATAATATAATACAAGTACAGTCTTCCAAAAAACAGATAATATTTCATTCCTAAGAATATTTAATTAAGTTATACTTATTTTAGCAATTTAATAATTAAGCATTGGAATCAGAATGTGAAATTGCATCTCTTAAATTAATAATAATAAATGTTAACCAAAAAAGTGCAAGGTAAAGTAACAGAGGCTGCGATATCTGTTACCAGATCTATCTTTAGTTGTCAGACACCCACAATATACTCAAGTAATTTACAGTAAATACTGTAATGTTATTTTTAACCATTTCGAGACCTCTAATAGAGAGATAATATTGCTAGAATTGTTTTTTTATTTATGGGTGATACATATTGCATCACCAAAAATTATTGTGGTCATGTTCATGTGTTGTGCGATAAGTCGATATATTGATTATTGATGATATATTGATGATTATTTTGACAGACCTAGCTATTAAAGACACACTTGAGTTTGTATTTTGGACGTGCTTTCCTTTAGACTAGAAAAACAACAATATGGTAACACTTTAAAATGATCGTCCATTAGTTAATACAAGTTTATGTATTTCCTAACATGAACAAATAATTAGTAATGCATTCATTGCAATATTAATACATCTTTAAAGTTAAATAATGTCATCTTATTAACTTAACATTAACTTTAAAGTTAAATCACATTAATCATGTGCATTAACTAATGTTAGCATGCACAATTTAGTATTTTAATAATGCATTAGTAAATGATAAATCAATGCTAAACAAGATTATTCATACTGAATGTTAGCATGCACAATTTAGTATTTTAATAATGCATTAGTAAATGATTAATCAATGCTAAACAAGATTATTCATACTGAATGTTAGTAAAGGCATTAAATAATGGACTGTTGATTTAAAGCGTGACCAAAAACACGAAAGCAAAAAAGGCCAAAATCTAAGTGCATTAAAGATAAATGAACATAGTCAGACTTCATTACTTCAGGCTTCAGTCTCACATGCTCCTAATATGCTGATTTTGTGCTTTAAAACTATTTAATGATGTGTTTTTCTTCTAGTATCCCGTGCGTCCTGGATCTATGAGCTACAATAATGTGACTCATCTAGCAGCCAAAATCAAACCCAAGCAGCAGAAAGTAAGGCTTTTTTTTAAAGGGATAGTTCACCCAAAAATGTAATTTACTTGACAGAAATAAGTGCACAGAGCTCATGTTTTCCTCCCGTCTGCAGGTTGAGCTGGAAGTTGTGATGGACACCATGAGTCCAAACTACAGCCGCAGTAAAGGAGAGCAGATCGCGCTCAACGTGGACGGCATGTCTTCAGAGGACTCCAACGTCTACACAACGTGAGCAACATTTCACAAAACATCCCAAGGCTAAAAGTAGCTCCTTACTCACAGATTTAGAAGAAACCTTCAATCTAAAACTTATTTTCTTGCCATGAATTATGTAATTAAGCCAATGAAGCTTTTTGGGTCACTTTCTTATACCACATTTGCATCTTAATGGATTTTAACGATTGCACGTTGAAATCAGGTTGATTATCAGTGATGTTAAGAGCGTGCGTGACAAATCTATGCCGAGAAATCTTCAACATAAGTTTTTGTTATTGTGTAGGTTGTGACGAAAATTATTTAATGACTATAAAATTATATTGTAATCAAGTAAAGAGTGTAAACTTGCATGAGTGCACGCGTTATAGTTAAGATAAAGTGTATGAAATTCAAAATGTATGTTAAAGACATCAAATTACACTCAATTAAATACATTTTTAAATGCACTTTTTTAGGTAAATTTTTTTAATGTGCATTTTTTATAGATGCATTACATATATCGATTTTAAAAAAAGTTGCCATAGAAGCTGGCTTGGCGTAAAACTCAGTCAAAAACAATTAATCAAAATAATAGTTATACAAAAGAACCAGTAAGGAGCATTGAGTTGGTATTTCTTTTGATTGCATTTTCATTGTCAAGATATTCAATTTAAGAGTGTCAGTCCTAAATGTGGGACTCCTGAATAAAGTATTTCAGTGTTTTAGTGCTAAATCTGGCTGCTAAATTAGTAAGATATTAGCAGTAGTGAAGAGACTCCTGAATCACTGAGAGAAAACACAAACCATCCTAAAATCCTCTTTAAAAAGACAACATTGGACCACTATGAGCTTTTGGTGTTCCTATAAGGAAGAAATATGTTTTCAAATACATATTTAATCAAATATATGTTCTATAAATGCTCATTTTTAATATATTTTTCTAATGGTATCACAAAAAAATGTATATTTGCATTATTATTTTCAATGGAAATACATTAACTTATAACTCTGAAAGAAAGAGTTTATTATCTAAAACATTTAAAAGTAAAGAACACACTTTTTATAACGTTATTCTTCATGAAGCTTGCATTTTAAAATCTTTATTTGAACGTGGCAATATTTAACTTGTATGTTAATATAACAACATATCACGCTCTAGAGTTTCCTTGAATAAATATCAGACAGAGACTCCTCCCTATCAGCCAATCACTGTGTGCATAGTTAATGAGCCCGATAACATCACCCATAGCTACCAGCTCAGCCCCGGCTACACTCTCAGCTTAAAACATCTCTATAGTCCTCAGTAAAAGTTCATCTCAGCAGCTTTTATAAACAGCTGTAAATGTGTTTTCTCTTAAAAGATGTTTATAGAGCTACGAGAAAAGGTTTTGTGACTGTTGTTTACAGTCTTTGGTGTTGGCAAATTTCATATTTGTGTTCTGCTTGTAGGAAAATGATGGACAAGCAAACGTTCTCATCGATCCAGGCGACCACGAACACGTCCCGCTACGCCGCGGCAGTGTTTCACAAAGGTAATTCACACGCACACCACAGGAGCTTAAGTATTATTTTATCGCATATATTTTGGTTCACTTTCTATGAAATTAAATGTTTTTTTTTTGCTTTTGTGTATGGTTAGTCGCATTTAATCATAATAAATATTTAACAGAGTGTCTCTGAAACTGACCCTTTTAGTCTTTAATACAAATTGTTGCTGTTTTGGTGACTGTCGCTTTAAATGCAAATGAGATTGCTCTCTAAAAGAGGGTGGAGCTATAAACTCCTGTGCATCACCATAACTACAGATGTAAAACAGCACTAGCAGTGTTCTCAGTGCTCGTCAGGTCTGCGTGTTGTCAGTGTGTGCTTCATGCTTCTGTCAGTCTATGGCAGGGGTGCCCAAAATTTTCTCATGAAGGGCCAAAATCCAAGCTTGATTGGGAACCGTGGGCCAAAGGTAAATATAACAAAATGTATTAGGCAAGGCAAGTTTTTTATATAGCACATTTCATACACAGTGGCAATTCAAAGTGCTTTACATAGATAAGAATAAAAGAGACAAGCATTAGAAAATAAAAGAATAATAATAAAAAGATTTTAAAAGAATGAAAAAGAAAAGAGACAATAGTACCATCTGTCAGACGTTTATTACAGACTACAAGTTGCCATGGGTAATTTATTTCATAATAATTAAAAGCGAAAAGAAAAGATTACTTCAACCATATTTACTAATGCGTTCTAAGAGGCCGTGCATTAAAATATTTTCTCTCTTGTTATGTTGTGATCACAACTTAATTATCTCGTGATCTCGATATAACAAAAAGTTCTGCTTGTTCTGACTTGCGTAAGCAAACGCGTAGGAAACATCATGGACGAACGCATTGGCTTTTAATCTGACCAGCGACTGAGTCAAACTGAGGTAGTTCTGTGCCTTTCAGTGATCGACAAAGTCTATATCAGTGTCCGACACTTGAGAGGGAGGCTTTCGATTCTCCGCCTTTATCGTGGAAGATATAGCGACCCTGAGAGTATCGTCAGTTTCATCGCCAGTCAGCTCGAAGGACCGGGACGTCTGCACGGTTATAGAATGATGCTAGAAAGGGGCCGTTTAAATGGTTTGCGGCTGACCAGAGAAATGGTGAGAGATGTGCAGTTCAGTTTGAGAATAAGCAGAACTCTTTGTTATTTCGAGGTCGCGAGAAAACGAGTTGTTATGTCGAGATCATGATCATGACATAACAAGAGAGAAAAAATATTTTAATGCACGGCCTCTGAGGACTTCCGTAAAAATGTGCATTATTTTAACGAACTTTGTTTTGATTTGCACACTGATGTCTTCTGCTTTGACACCAGTTCCTTAAGTGGCACAATGTACATTTTTGTTTTTATCTGTTTCATTTACAACAGTCAATTCAAACATTTAATTTAATTTTTGTTTGTTTTTTGTAGCTCAACAATATAACAGACAAAAGGTTACACTAAAATACAAATGAGAATCTCTGTTAATGACTTTCCCCAACCCTTCCAAATCATTCTCCCTCTGGCAGGCCAAATCAAAGGATACAAAGGGCCATCTTTGGCCTGCGGTCCCTAGTTTGGGCATCTCTGGTCTATGGAGACTCCTGTCGCTATTCATCTAAAACTCCACATCTATAATCCTCTTAGTCTATGCTGACATTATCTTCAGCAGCTCAAACATGCTAATGGACAGACGGCTGCTTCTCACTCAGGGCTGTTGTTTATGCTAATGAGGGAGAGATGGACACTAGTGGGTGATTTCTGCAAAATGGGTCGGAATTATTATGATTGTTTTTCATATTATCATTGCTAAATTGACAGAAATGGATGTTTTGTTTTTAATCAGGAGAGCTCCATCTGACTCCACTGCAGGGAATCCTCCAGATGAGACCCAGCTTCACGTATCTGGATAAAGCAGATACGAAACATCGAGAACGAGAGGCTGCAAATGAAGGTTTTTGGGTCACTTTTATACCGTATTTGCTTGATTGTTTTCAGAAGTGTTAATAAGAGTTGTTAGTGAAGTTCAGATCAATCTTTCTTACCAGTCTAATTTATTAACAATAATTATGATTTTCTCTGATAAAAACGCTGTATTTTAGTTCAATATAAAGCACAAATTTCATAAAATGCGGCTTAATCTTGACATTAAACCATATTGTCAGTGTTATTTGTGCAGTTCTCAATGTCATATAGTCCTTCAGAAATCATTCTAATGAGAAACATATTTATTGGCCAGCTTTAATAGAACAACTGGTGTTTATTTGCTGGGTTTTTTTGTTTTACTTGCATTATTTGCCATGCAGATAGTTTACGATACTGACCATGCATTAAAAAATCTCACCATATAAACAGATTTTAATAAAGCTTTAAGATGCCTCTTTTATGGTAATATTTTTAATCCAGTGTATGCATTTGTTCAGTATAGTATAGTTACATACATTTAAGTTTTTAGATGCACTTTCTAGGTTTATTTTATCAAGATTTTGATAGATAGATTTTGTATACTTTTAAAATGCATTTTTAGGATAACATGTTCAGTATACGTACATACAATGTATTGTGTGGTTTATATTAATAAAGGGTAGTATTTTTCTAAAACTTTTCATTTGTATTTTTTATTATAATTTTTTTTAATTTATTAAATTTATGGGTTTGTACAGTTTGTTTTTTAATTGACCAATAAATATTAATTTTTATTATTAATATTATTGTTGTTATTATTGGGAGTAAAAGTAGCAAATTTAATTGTTGTTGCTGTGTATTATTTTATTAATTATTTGTTGTTAATGTTATTGTTTATTATTTTTATTATTATTATTGGAAGTAATAGTAGAAAAACTGCTTTATTATTTTATTATTTATTTATTATTTTATTATTAGTTATTTGTTGTTTTTTATTATTACTATTATTATTATTATTATTATTATTATAAGTAATAGTCGAAAAATGGGTTATTATTAGTTATTTGTTGATTTTTTTTTATACTATTCATTTTATTCTTCTTATTATTATTATAAGTAATGGTAGCAAATTTGCTTGTTGTTATTTATTATTTTATTATTTATTTATTATTTTATTGTTAGATATTTGTTGTTGTTGTAGTAGTAGTATCATTATTATTATTATTATTATTATTATTATTTTTATTTTATTTTTTTATAAGTAATAGTAGCAAATTAGGTTGTTATTATTTATTTATTATTTTATTAATAATTATTTGTTTATTATTATTGTTAGTTGTTGTTGTTAACTAATGAATGTTTGTTTGCAGCTGGAGACTCTTCTCAGGATGAAGCAGAAGAGGATGTTAAACAAATCACTGTAAGACCAGATAAATAAAAATGCTCTGTCATGTTTACAGTCTGTGTTTTTTATTTGCATTTATCTTTCTCACCGTTTACCTGTCCTTCACCCAGGTGAGGTTTTCCAGACCCGAGTCTGAGCAGGCCCGTCAGCGGCGCATCCAGTCCTACGAGTTCCTGCAGAAGAAACAGGCAGAGGAGCCCTGGGTTCATCTCCATTACCACGCCATAAAGGTAAGTCATGCATTCACACAATAATCTCAAGCAGTGTCCCAAATTGCACTCTATACACTAGTACACTATGCCATAATTGAGCATGTTCTGCAATGCTGAAGGGTGCGATTTGTTTTACAACCTCCAATTCAGGCATCTATTGCAGAAGCGAATAATGAATAGCAAAACTACTCGCTCTACAAACAAGTGTGTTCATGACGATGCATGAAATGTAGAATAATACAATAAGATTATGTCAGTTTGCAGCATAACAAGCTGTTTATTTATTTATTTTATTTGTGGTAGCAATAAATACAATACAATAATTACACTTAAGAGAAATGTACATTTCCCACTGCTAAACATTTCTTTTTTTTTCTTTTTTTTTTACAAACTATAAAGTAACTGAACACAATAAAAAAAGAAAAAAGAAAGTTTCATAAAATAAAATATATGAGAATAAAAGTAACTAAAAAACAAAAAGTGGAAAAATCAGTAATTTCAATATCTAAAGAGAGAATTAAGAGGGGGAGTGCAATGAGTCATAAATTGAAAATTGTTTGTTCTGTGGATGTGAATCAGATAGTAATATTTTTATATTTCTATGTAGATCGGATGGAGCAATCTAATGTAATCAATCCCTTTGGACCAGATATTCCTAAATGCGTTCATTCGAAGTGGAAGGGAGAATGTCATTTTTTCCATCACATAAATATTATATACTATCTCTAGCCGTTCTTGGGTTGTTGGGGATTCGGGAAGTAACCAGTGTCTTGTGACTACTTTTGTTGCTACGATTATTAATTTAAGTAAGTATATATCAGATTTACTTATTTGGATATCAGAGTCTCCAAAATAGATAACCATGAATTGAAAGGGTAGTGTAATGTTACGAATATCTAACTTAAAAGAAAAATGGCTCCACAGGGCAAGCCAGATCCGTAACAGTAATACTAGACACCTCTAAAATTAACGAGGAGCCCGGAGTCTCATCTCCCGTTCAAAGGAACAAAAACAATTGACCAAAGAAATAACGTAAAATTAAATTTATTTAATTTCTAAGGAGACAATAAAAAGCTTGTGGAGGCTAGTGCCAAAATAACAAACAAAAATTCAACATCTAAGTTTTAACCCTCTTACCTGCACATGAAATAAAACAAAAAAAAAGACATTCACTTACCTCCCTACTAACCACAAAACAGGACAAAACGTAATAAAACAAAAAGACACCCTCCGCAGCACACGTGTCTCCGCAAAGATCAATTAATCACCACTCAGCTTTCACTTTCACAATTTTGCCGAGTAAATACAACCAACATTAAGTTCACACAAAGAATAACACAAGCCGGGAGAAAGGAGACTCTCCGAACGACGTTCCAGTCCGGTTTAAATGGTATTCGCAAACAAGCCGGCACCTCCACGTTGATGGCACCTGATTCACAGCACCTGTGCGGTGATCATGAATCCTGCTGAGGAGACAGAAGCGGAGAGAAGGGAACCACAGAGGCATATACAACAAAAATACTTGCTCAATACAAAAGGGAAAAATAATTTCATTTTATATATATATTACACAACACATAATACATAACAGTAATATTAAGTATGTTTTCTATTACTCCATGTGCTTCTACCCAAAATAGTTTTGTTACTGGACATTCCCTGAAAATGTGCCAGTGATTAGGTTCCTGAGACCCACATAGTCTCCAGCACTTAGTGTTCTTTCCTGTGGCGTATGCCCTTTGTTTTGGCGTGATGAAAAATCTTATTAGACATTTCCATCCAAATTCTCTCCACATGTGTGAGTTAGTACATTTTGATGTAAATCTACATATTTTTCCTCTGGAATAATGAGATTCCTTTTCCCATTTCTCTTTAACATATTCCGTTGTGTGGGGTTTATTTGATCTAAATCCTTTCTAAAGTTTTGTAATCATACCTTTACTCCCACTGCCTTTGTAGGCATCTGTAAATATGTTTAGTATCGAGTCATCCAAGTCTATTTTATTTTTAATATTGTTTTCAAAGTGGCTTCGTAATTGAAGGTATTTATAAAAATCAGATTTATCCAGGTCATATTCTTATAACGAGTTGTTTTTAATGGCTAAAAGTCAATGGAAATAAATAAGAGTGGAAGTCTGGAGCCAAAGAACAGCTCGCCATAATAATGCAGTGTGTGTGTTCTCCTTTGTTTCTGCAGGACAGCAGGTCTGAACACGAGCGTCAATATCTGTACTGCCAGGCCATGGACACCACTGAAAACACAGAGCTGGTCAAAACACCATGGTCAGTGCCTGCTCTTATTAGACATCATGAACACTGCAGGAGTCCATTTAAAGTGCATTAGGGAATATTTGAAAGCTTTCGACCCAAAATGTCATGTTGAGTGACAACACACTTGCAGCCAATCAGCAGTAAGGGGCGTGTCTAATGATGATAGTAGAGATGAATAGGAGAATTATGAATGGTCAAAGCGACATCGATGCTGAAATCATGTCTTGTATATGTTGTACCTAATGCGCGCGTTGTGTTTGTTGTTGATGTGATGTTTGTTTTCTCTCTCTCTCTCTCTGCAGTGAATATCTGTCCATGCTCATGCCTCCGCTGGCTGAAGAAAAAGTGTAAGTATGTTAAGCGTGTGTCTGTGTGATGCTGTGTGTGTGTTTATGTCTAAACGTGTGTGTGTTGTGTTTTGTAGTGTTAAACCTGTGGGTCCCAGTAATGTGCTGTCCATGGCTCAGCTGCGCACTCTTCCTCTGGGAGATCAGGTCAAGACGCTGATGAAGAACGGTTCGTTTACACTGCTGTATTTGTCATGTCTGTGTGGACTGCATGATGAAAGTAAAATGATAATGTGGTATGGGTTTATTAGCGTTATACGCCTAACACGTGATCCACGCGGTGTCTGTTTGTGTCTCAGTGAAGGTAATGCCGTTTGCCAATCTGATGGGTCTGCTGGCGTCAGGAACAGACTCTACTGCAGTACTGAGGTGCATTCAGCAGGTGGCGCTGCTGGTGCAGGGAAACTGGGTCGTCAAGAGGTCAGCCTCTTTACACTGTCTATCATTCTGTATATATCGTTCTATCTATCATCTTATCAATTGTTCTATCTATCGTTCTGTCCATCTATCTATCCATCTATCTATCTCTCCAGCCATCTATCCATCCATGCATACATCTATCCATCTATCAATCTGTCTATCCATATATCCATCCACCCATCTATCCATCCATCCATCCATCCATCCATACATCTATCCATCTATCAATCTATCTATCCATATATCCATCCACCCATCTATCCGTCCGTCCGTCCATCTGTCTGTATTTTTATCCATCCATCCATCCATCCATCCATCCATCCATCCATCCATCCATCCATCCATCCATCCATCCATCTTTCTATACTTCCATCTATCCATCTATCTATCCATTTATTCATACATCTATCCATCTATCAATCTATATATCCATCCACCCATCTGTCCATCCATCTATCCATCTGTCTGTCTATCTATCTATCTATCTATCTATCTATCTATCTATCTATCTATCT
>CAIGQQ010026242.1:1650353-1668254 GCA_903798035.1 Danio albolineatus | reverse complement strand
TTTAATTTAATTTAATTTAATTTAATTTAATTTAATTTAATTTAATTAGCACACCCAACACTGACCCTCGTTTCTGTTTTGAGCCTCAGCGCGCCCCCTATCGGAAGCTCCTCTTTATATTCCTGATCTCCGGTTGTTTTTCTCCAGTCGCGGAGCTCGGCGCTCATCATCCCGGATCAGCCAACCGCAGGCCGGCGTCAGTGTTGGCCACGTCCGCGGGCCACGTCGCTTTTCTCGCCATCTTTCAGTCGGGAAAACCCGTGTATTGTTGCGCTTTTTCGGGGATCAGCAGCTCCTGGAGGCGCGTTCACCACAACAGACCCACAGAACCATGAATCTGTTCAGACTGACCGGAGACCTGTCGCATTTAGCGGCCATCATCATCCTCCTGCTGAAGATATGGAAGAGCAGGTCCTGTGCAGGTGATTTCAGTCATAACATCACTCATAACACCTAAAACTAACCCTGTTGTTTAATACTAATGTACTATTCAGTTTCTTTGGGCGGGTTTCATTTGTTTACTTGCGTTTTTACGACAGTTATCATGGCAAAACTACGTGATTTCAATAAATATTGAGGTAAAGTTGGTTTATATTCGCACATTCCTTCATTTTCAAGGTGTTCATAATGTTTATCACACTACTTTTAAAATTAATTCTGAAATAGCATGTCAATATGACTTTAAAACAACATTAGCACTATTTAACTAACCGAACAATGTTGTGCTTTAATACTTGTTAGCTGCTAATATGATTTCCATAATTATAATTGAGTCTTGCACCTCTAATTATAGTTTTACTTTGGTAACTGCAGTAAAACTGAGGTCATACATTAATAGTCAAACTAATTTACTTTAAAAATTGTAAGTTAGAATAGAATACACACTTGTGCACTGCTTAGGGGTGATTTTAAGTGTAGCGCCTTGCTATTTGGTTAGCGAGAGTTTGTGTGGCTAACATGTTTATTTAGGCTCACTATCCATTTCTAGGCCTCGTTTAAATAAATTAGTGAGCTTTTGTGTTGATTTAATGCATGTTTTTAAGTTCGTCTAGTGAACTGAAGTTTTGCGTGACCTGTAAATCAGCTTCTTAACTTTGGAGTTTCGCACTGTGCTGGTTATCTGCTGGTAGATGACTAACTTTTACTGACTTCATTCATTCTGATTGATTAATGCGTTACTCTGACCTCTGACGTGGCAGCAGGATCCCATTAACATATATTGACACTCATTGTAATGACTTAAAGTGCGCCTATTATGCAAAGCTCACTTAAGCACAGTTGTGTGAGTGTCAGTAGTGTGTGAGTATCTCCAGCCGCTAATGGTGAACATGAATTAATTGTATTTGTTATAATCAGACTTGATGAATGAAGCACTTTGACTGACATTCTCTCTTTGTAAGTGTCATCAGAGGGGGAAAGCCCCGCCCACTAGTGCCCCTCATTAGCATAAACAGCAGCCCTGAGTGAGAAGCAGCCGTCTGTCCGTTAGCCATTAGAGTGTTTGAGCTGCTGAAGATAATGTCAGCACAGACTAAGAGGATTATAGATGTGGAGTTTTAGATGAACAGCGACAGGAGTCTCCATAGACTGACAGAAGCATGAAGCACACCTGACCACCACAGACAACACTAGTCCTGTTTTCAATCTGCCACTAGACAATCAGAGACTCAGTTTTGTTAATGCGTCTGTTTGATTCGCAGGGATATCTGGAAAGAGTCAGATTCTCTTCGCATTGGTGTTCACCACTAGATATCTGGATCTCCTGACCTCCTTCATTTCCTTGTACAACACCAGCATGAAGGTAAAGTTCATGAGTGTGACCCATTGCAGAATTTACAGGTACATTTCCGGCATTTTTCATTCATTTTGCTTGAACTTGGATGATACACAGTTGAAGTCAGTCAATTATTGTTCTGCCTTTTTATAACCGATGTAACCGAGTTGACCAGAATGCACAGACACACACAAAATAACTAAAATTACAAATAATACAGAAAATAGATGCTTCATGCAAATATTTATTTAACTTAGTAGAGTAAACACACGTAAAAACCATAGACTGTAAAAAATATGGACGTAGTATCCGTGACGTCACCCATAGGTTTCTGAAGAGCGCAAAAGAGGCCACAAGTGGGCGTGGCCAACTGGCGCCATTTTGTTCGCGCGTCACTGCTTCAGCTGGGGGTATACAAATAAGGGCAAAGAGGCGGAGCATGAGCGGAGTTACAGACGCTGCTAGCATTTTGCTTAGTTTGGGAAAAACGCATAATACTTCATCTCCTGCGACTCGTTTTTTTTCTGAGCACATGTGCTTGGTTGTACTCTATATTAATAAAGTGTTTAGCATGTTTAAAAACACTGTTGTAATATACTAAGCCACTAAACATTGATCTAATGACGTTTTTCAACAGGAAGAAAGTGCGAATTACTTCCAAATACTTCAGATATAGTCTGTGTTAGTAAATGCAGGGCTATTGATGAAATCCAGGCAGAACACTGTATGCCAACGCTTCAGACGACTGTTCTAGAGCCTACAGCTGATCAATCTGTCAGATTCTGGACTGCATTACAGCTCTAAAGAACATTATAAATCATAAATTATCTTAATTAAAGCAAGTACATTTATAGAGATGGTATTTAAGTGTATAATTTCACTCTCCTGGGAAACGGAGGCCACGTGAATGGTTTGTGAGCACAATTAAGTGCACACAGCATGCCATATCATCTGATAATTGCAGGAAATAATTCCAAAAGGCGACTGACTGTGTAAAGCCACATAAAACAACACAAAAATACGATGAATATGCCGAGTTCATCGGTTAATCAGTCGGAATCAGCTGAGGTGACGTGACGGTGACCAGCGAGGCTAGCTGTCACTCAAGTGGCCACGCCCTTAATTATGCAAACTGCATATAACTTAATATAAAGGAAACGGAGGAGCTATAAAAAAATTCACCCCCCTCAGAGTTGTCATGAAGGGTAATATTAGCTATATGCATCAAAACCATCGATTGTACCAGGCTGTAAACATGTTTTTATCACCTGTAAAAATGGCCAATTTACCAATGCAGTTAGAAACCCCCTGGAGTTCATGGAGCCAGCCCCCGAAGGCGAGTCAATGTATTGCAGTTTCAGTTACTTCCGTATTGGCTTCCCGAGGGAGCGCGAGAGGTTGCTGCTTAGTAAAAACAAGTAAATAATGTGTCTTTATATAGCGCATTTATCGTGTATGTCCATACACCCAAAGCGCTTCACAATCATGAGGGGGGTCTCTCCACACCACCACCAGTGTGTAGCATCAACTTGGATGATGCTCCGGCAGCCATAGGACAACATCACCAGTGCTTCACCACACACCAGCTATAGGTGGAGTGGAGAGACAGTGATGGAGCCAATTCAGTGGATGGGGATGATTGGGAGGCCATGATGGGTGAGGACAGATGGAGGGAATTTAGCCAGGACACCGGAGTTACACCCCTACTCTTTACCAGTAGTGCCATGGGATTATTAATGACCCCAGAGAGTCAGGAGCTCAGTTTAACGTCTCACCTGAAAGACGGCGCTCACTGACAGTATAGAGTCCCCTTCACTATACTGGGGCATTAGGACTCACACACACTGCCAACAGCAACCTAGTTTTCCCATGTGGTGTCCCATCCAGGTACTGACCAGGCTCAGCCCTGCTCAGCTTCAGTGGGTAACCGGTCTTGGGCTGCAGTGATATGACTGTGGCTCAAAGATGAAAATTTGGCTTATTATCCACAGTGTTTGTGTGTGTGTGCTCATGTAATAAGTTTCTCTACTGTTGTGTTGTTCCTCGTGTAGGTCATCTATATTGCGTGTGCCTACGCTACAGTTTACCTGATTTACGCCAAGTTTAAGGCCACATATGATGGGAACCACGACACTTTCCGGGTGGAGTTTCTGGTGGTGCCGGTCGGAGGTCTGGCGTTTCTCGTCAATCATGACTTCTCTCCTCTGGAGGTGAGACACAAATCCTGTACTTTACTGTTGTTGCTGAAATCATTCAGTGATATGGAGTGCACTCAGAACCTGCTAGAACTGCTAGCAACGTGCTAATTAATACTAAAATCATGCTAGCAGCATGATAATTCCTACTAGAAACCTGCTACCAACTTGTCAATTCAAACTAACATCTTTCTAGCATAGAATGCATAGCAGCCATCTAGCAACACCATAGCAACCATGCTAACAAGGCTCTAACTCCCACTAGCAACGTGCCAATTTAAACTTTGACCATGTCAATTTATGTTAGCAACCAATAACACACCCTAACCACCACCTAGCAACCACTCAGAACACCCTAACAACGCCCTAGCAACTGCATAGGAAAACCCTTGCAAATGCCTAGCAACACCTTAGCAACCACCTAGCAACACAATAGCAACCATGCCAACAATGTTCTAAGTCCTACTAGAAACATGATAGCAACATGCTAATTCATACTAGAAACATGATAAATCAAACTAGAACCATGTTAATTTGTTAGCAACCACTTAAAACACCCTAACCAACTAGCAACTACTCAGAACACCCTAACAACCACTCAACAACACCCTAGCAACTGTATAACAACCACTCTGAACACCCTAGCAACACCTTAAGAACCACATAGTAACCATTCAGAACACCTAAGCAACCACCTAGCTACACCATAGCAACTATGCTAACAACATGCTAATTCTAATTCATGCTAATTCAACTAGAACCAAGTTAATTTACTTTAGCAACCACTCAGAGCAGCCTAGCAGTTGCCTTACAACACCCTAGCATTTGCATATGAACACCCTAGCAAATGCCTAGCAACACCGTAGGAACCACATAGTAACCACTCAGAACACCTAAGCAACACCATTGCAACCATGCTAACAACATGCTAACTGCTACTAGAAACGTGAATTCAACTAGAACAAAGTTCAATTATTTTAGCAACCACTCAGAGCAGACTAACAATTGCCTAACAACACCCTAGCAACTACCTAGCAACACCATAGCAACCATGCTAACAATGTTTTAACTCCTCCTAGAAACATGCTAGCAACATGCTAATTCATACTAGAAACATGGTAATTTAATTATCATAATTTAATTTAAACATGATAATTTCTGTTAGCAACTGTATAGCAACCACTCTGAACACCCTAGCAACTGCATAGGAACACCCTAGCAAATATCTTAAGACACTTTAGGAACCGCTTAGTAACCACTCAGAACACCTAAGCAACCACCTAGCAACAGCATAGTAAACATTCTAACAACATGCTAACTTCTACTAAAGGCATGCTAATTCAATGCCACCTAGCAACACCATAGCAACCATGCTAACACCTACTAAAAAATGCTAATACAACTAGAACCAAGTTCATTTTTTTAGCAACCACTCAGAGCAGCCTAGCAATTGCCTAGCAACACCATAGCAATCATGTTAACAATGTTTCAACTCCTCCTGGAAACATGCTAGCAACATGCTAATTCATACTAGAAACATGATAATTTATGTTAGTAATCACTTAACACCCTAACTACCACCTAGCAATCACTCAGAACACCCTAGCAACCACCCAACAAAACCCTAGCAACTGTATAGCAACTACTCTGAACACCCTAGCAAATACCTAGCGACACTTTAGGAACCGCTTAGTAACCACTCAGAACACCTAAGCAACCACCTAGCAACAGCATAGTAAACATTCTAACAACATGCTAACTTCTACTAAAGGCATGCTAATTCAATGCCACCTAGCAACACCATAGCAGCCATGCTAACTCCTACTAGAAAAATGTTAATTCAACTAGAACCAAGTTCGTTTATTTTAGCAACCACTCAGAGCAGCCTAGCAATTGCCTAGCAACACCATAGCAATCATGTTAACAATGTTTCAACTCCTCCTGGAAACATGCTAGCAACATGCTAATTCATACTAGAAACATGATAATTTGTTAGTAATCACTTAAAACACATAGCAACCACTCAGAACACCCTAGCAACCACCCAACAACACCCTAGCAACTGTATAGCAACCAATCTGAACACTCTAGCAAGTGCCTAGCAACACCTTAGGAACCACATAGTAACCACTTAACACCTAAGCAACCACCTAGCAACACCATAGCAACCATGCTAACTCCTACTATAAAAATGCTAATTCAACTAGAACCAAGTTCGTTTATTTTAGCAACCACTCAGAGCAGCCTAGCAATTGCCTTACAACACCCAAGCAACAGCATAGCAACACCTTAGCAACCACTCAGAACACCCTAGCAACACCTTAGCAACCACTCAGAACCCCTTGAAACTTCATTCAGGGATAGTTCACACAGAACCATGTCTGTAGTCATAGCGACGTCAAAACTGACAGCTGGGGGGCGTGGTTAAGTATGTTAGCCACGCCCAATACCTCAGACAGACGTAATCTGAGAACCGAACAGGAAGTATGGCTAGTCTTGGTTTCATGTGGACTTTAAATGTGACTGATCTCTGCTTCCAGATCTTGTGGACGTTCTCCATCTACCTGGAGTCGGTGTCCATCCTCCCGCAGCTCTTCATGATCAGTAAGACAGGCGAAGCGGAGACCATCACCACTCATTATCTCTTCTTCTTGGGCCTGTACCGCGCGCTCTATCTCTTCAACTGGATCTGGCGCTTCTACTTCGAGGGTTTCTTCGACATGATCGCCATCGTGGCCGGCGTGGTGCAGACCATCCTCTACTGCGACTTCTTCTATCTATACGTGACCAAAGGTGAGGCTTTCAGGCTGGACAGTCTTCAGAAGAACTGAGTGTGTTTATTACGCGAGTGATTATGGAGCATGTGTGTTTATTTGATTAGTTCTATGGGTTATAAGGCTTCCAGCAGAAAAACACAATAACTCTCTGGACACAAGAATGCAGGTAATCTGCCAGAGTAGACAGAGTTTACATGATGACCAACATGTTTGTTTGCTTTGAGCGTTTCTGAACTTCAGTGGTTTCAAACTTCCACGGGAAATATAGTTTATTTTTCAGGACTTTTATTATGTCAATTAAATTTAATGTTTATTAATTAATTAATTAATTCTTTCATTTATTAATGTATTTATTTATTCATTCATTCATTTATTAATTTATTGATTCATATATTCATTCATTTATTTGTAATTTTTTTCATTTATTGACTTATTCATTTATTCATACATTTATTCATTTTTATTTATTTATTCGTTTATTTATTCATTTATTAATTCAATTATTTATTCATTTATTCATTCATTTATTTATTTATTTATTCATTTATTTAAACATTTATTAATTAATTAATTTATTCTTTTATTCATTCATTTATTCATTTATTTAAACATTTATTCATTTATTTATTTTATTCTTTTATTCATTCATTTATTCATTTTTTTATTCATTTATTTATTCATTAATTTTATTTATTTATTCATTTAATAATTTCTTAACTTATTTAATTGTTAATTAATTCATTTATTTGTTTAATTATTTATTTATTCATTTATTTATTCATTTATTCATTAATAATTTTTTTATTCATTTATTTAATAATTTATACAGTTATTTAATCGTAAATCAATTCATTTATTTGTTTAATCATTTATTAATTCATTTTTAAATTATTAATTTCTTAATTTATTCAGTCGTTCATTTATTCAATTATTTAAACATTTATGTATTCATTTATTCATTTATTTTTTATTTAATTTATTTAATCATTTATTAATTTATTTTAAAATTATTAATTTAGTCATTGGTTCATTTATTTATTTTTTATGAAATTACTAAATATTTTTTGTGCAGTTAAAACATTTTTTTTTCCAAATTCAGAAGCGACTAGAGTCATGCGCAAGTAATTATAGATAAATATGCATTATTTGTGTATTCTTTTTATTTTCTTATTTATGTTTGAGCCAAGAATAATTATTGAGCATGTCAATTTATTTGATTAATTCTACGTATTAGAAAATAATATAAGCTCTTTTTTTAAAAACATATAAGCTTGTTTAAAGATTCTCATGCATAACATGTAGACTGACATTCAACTTCAGGTTTATTTATACACTGAATGAAAGTAAATAATTGTAGTATTATTATTGTTAAGACGATAAAAAAAAATATAAAAATTATAATAGAAAGTCTTGACATGGAGACCTAAATATTTATATTTGATTTATTTTATATTTATATTTTTTTGAAGAAAGAAAGTGGACTGCAAGCTCCATCTTTTGGTACCCTTGGTACCCTTTGCAAAGGGTGACCAAAAAGTGGTACGGTACAGTTCTGTTCGGTACGCTTTTAGACAGTGGAAACGGCCCTAAAAGCGTTCCGTACCGTACCACTCAGTGGAAACAGGCCATAAAAGGCGCATCTCTGTGGCTCTGCAAAGCTGTGCGAGTGTCTG
Organism: Danio albolineatus; assembly: GCA_903798035.1. Lineage (NCBI taxonomy): Eukaryota > Metazoa > Chordata > Actinopteri > Cypriniformes > Danionidae > Danio > Danio albolineatus. The sequence goes on along the minus strand of CAIGQQ010026242.1, from coordinate 1,659,835 downwards.
GGAGTGTTGACAGGTCTCGATCTCGTATAATGAAACGGGAACACGAGAGATTTCCCACTACTATCGATCGCAATGTTTTGTTTATATCGGGCGGATGCAATATAGTGATAGAGGATATTAATAATAGTACACAAAAAACATGTCACTAAATATACTCGTGCGGCTATTAATATACCCGCCCAAGTAAAGCCTATGAGTGGGAAGCACTTTTATTTATACTGTAAATGTTGTATTGTTTTTATATTATTTCTATTGATATTCATAATTCATGCTGTTCATATGATAGACGTTGATCTGCTGTAAATGATGTATTTCTCCGTGTTGTTTGTTGTCAGTGTTGAAAGGTAAAAAGCTGAGTCTGCCAGCGTAAGAGACGAGGCAATCAGGCTGGCGGTGCGGGACGCGGGCCCCCGAAAACCAGGACGGAGACGGAGGAGAAACCAGCTGATCCAGAGCTGGACATTCGCAGGCCCCAACACAGAGTCCTGCTTTATGCCTCTCGTCCTACCCATTTTTTATTATTCTGTGTAAAAGAAAACGTTTTCTACATGAACCGTGTGCTGCGATCGGACCGACGGCGTCGTGAGGGACTGATTCTCATGCTGATTTCTGTTTAAGAGTATTTTCCAAAAGATTTAAAGGAGCGTTTGTAGCTCTGCAGGATAGAAGTGAATGGGGGGGGGGGGGAAGGGTTTTGGCTCAATTTCTAAATGCAATAATGTTTTTTTGTTGAAGACGCTCAGTTCTGCTTGTTTAATTAGGGTCAGACGGCACAATCTTGATGTTTGAGAGACGGAAGAAATGAAATTTGTACAAATATTAGGAATCATGCCACTGTCTGTCGGCGTACAGTATTGACACTGCCTTTATCACTGTAAACGCTTCTGAAGAACCAAAAAATAAACCAAACAAACATTCTCGCTGATTTGTATTATTATTATTATTATTATTATCATTATTATTATCATCATTATTATTATTATCATTTTCATTATTATTATTATTATCGTTATTATTATTATTATCATTATTATTATCGTTACTATTATCGTTACTATTATTATCATTATTATTAATATTATTATTATTATTATTATTATTATTATAGTTATTATTATTATTATTATCATTATTATTATTATTATTATCATTATTATCATTATTATTATTATTATTCATTCATTCATTCATTTTCTTTTCGGCTTAGTCCCTTTATTAATCTGGGGTCGCCACAGCAGAATAAACCGCCAACTTATCCAGCATATGTTTTACGCAGCGGATGCCCTTCCAGCCACAACCCATCTCTGGGAAACATCCATACATTGTCATTCACACACATACACTACGGACAATTTAGCTTACCCAATTCACCTGTACCGCATGTCTTTGGACTGTGGGGGAAACCGGAGCACCCGGAGGAAACCCACGCAACCACGGGGAGAACATGCAAACTCCACACAGAAATGCCAACTGGCCCATATTATTATTATAGTTATTATTATCATGATCATTATTGTCATTATTATTATTATTATAGTTTTTATTATTATTATCATTATTATTATTATTATTATCATTATTATCGTTGTTATTATTATCGTTCTTCTTCTTCTTCTTCTTATTATTATTATGCAATTTATTTTAAGCAAATCTTAATTTTGTTTGCTTTGGGTCTTTTTTTGTCTTTTTTTATTATTGTTGAAGAAAAAAAGCTACATTAAATAAATAATTCACCTTTATTTGTATAGCGCTTTTACAATGTAGATTGTGTCAAAGCAGCTTCACGTGGATTATAGTAAACTGAAACAGTGTCAGTCCAGTGTTCAGTGTTGAAGTTCAGTTCAGTGTGGTTTAATATTCACTGCTGAGAGTCCAAACACTGAAGAGTAATCCATCGGTGCGCAGCTCTACAGGTCCCGAACCATGTAAGCCAGTGGCGACAGCGGAGGAACAAACTTCACCAATTGACGAAAGTAAAGGAAAAAACCTGGAGAGAAACCAGGCTCAACCATTTTTCCTATGGTCAGACGTCTTGTGCAGAGCTGCAGTCTAGGCGCTGGAGAACGCTGGACGTCCATCGCGGAGAAGCCGCAGGTGGGGGGTGGTCATCGGCTGCTGAACAGGCTGGCCCTTCAGGACTCGTCTGTCACTGAGGTCTTACAGGGATCCATAAAAGTCCACATAGACAGAATCAGGGATAACAGCCACAAAGATTTTAAAAGACAGAGGGATAGACTCTTGATCTCATAAACAGAACATTTTAATTAATACAATAAAGTATAAATAAAATGTACAAATGTAAAAAAGAAAATTGAAAAACGTGTCTTGTTTGTTTGCATAGATGCATAATATAATCTATTCATAAGTATACTTTTATTTATTTATTTAATTTATTTATTTATTATATTCCTTATTTGTTAGAACTCATTTTGTATTGCTACCAACAGTTTCATGAATTAAAATTACAGCAAGTGACATAACTTCTTTCTTTCAATCCAATTACAGCAAATAACTCCTGCAAGTCCTGCAGGAATTATAAAATCCTGCAGGATTTGTCACTTGCTTGGATCCATTGTAAAACCTGTAAGAAATTCCTGCACATATTATCAATGTGTCCTACAGGATTTTATAATTCCTGGAGGACAGCAGCTTTCCTGCAGGGAAAAAAAAATCCTTCAGGACTTCAAGTACTGCATGATTCTAAAACCTGTAGGAATCGCCTGCACATATTATCAATTTGTCCTGCAGGATTTTGAAATTCCTACAGGATACTAGCAGGTATCCTGCAGAAAAAAATTAAACTCTGCAGGATCCCTGTAGGTAATTTTTGTAAGGGCATTTATAAAACTACTCATTCATTCATTTTCTTGTCGGTTTAGTCCCTTTATTAATCTGGGGTCGCCACAGCGGAATCAACCGCCAACTTATCCAGCATATTTTTCACGCAGCGGATGCCCTTCCAGCCGCAACCCATCCCTGGGAAACATCCACACACACACATTCACTATACGGACAATTTAGCCTTACCCAATTCACCTGTACCACATGTCTTTGGACTTGTGGGGGAAACCGGAGCACCCGGAGGAAACCCACAGGGAGAACATGCAAACTCCACACAGAAATGCCAACTGGCCCAGCCGGGGCTCGAACCAGCGACCTTCTTGCTGTGAGGCGAACGTGCTACTCACTAGGCCACCGTGGCGCCCTAAAACTACTCAGTAAATTACAATTCATGAGAAACACTACTCAAGTACATTAGTGCAGAGTATTAGTAGTTAGTTACTCTACACCACTGGTTAGCATAGCAACTGAATCACCACAACAGATTCATTCAAGTATTTTCCTATTCAAAAACACTACATTAATATGATTTACTATAGTATTTGTTTCTTTTCAGCTATAAGGGTAGATTAATTACCTCAGACAAACACAGAGCACGCTGATTTTTATTTTTTTTTGTGTGAATAAAACCTTTTATTAGAGCTACAGCTTGTGTTTGTCTGTGGTAGTTTAGCGCCCACAGGATAAAATATTTTAATTACTTTATTAAGTTGCATGTTTCTGTCCAATTGTGTATGTGCCTTGCTTAATATTGGCTATATTACATTTGAAAGTGCCATTACATATGTATATTCTGTTCAATAAAATTAATTAATGAGTAAACAAAGTTTATGACGCTAACCTGAGGGAGTGTGTCTCCACAAATGAGTCCGGGTTAAGTTTAGAAGGGATACAGCTGCGGCCTGAAGTTAGCGAGAATTGTTAGTATTATTTTAGTAAAACAATCACTGCACAATAATAAATACTGTTTTTAAATTGCTATGAGTAGTTGGGTGGATGTTAATAAAGTAAAATAATAGGGAATTTAATAAATAATATGACTAATACTCTGGATAATTACTGTTTTACATTACTGTGAGGGTTTGGGTAGGGGTAGACCTTAATAAAATACAATTAAATGGGTAATTTATGTATAATATGAATAATAATTGGCAAAATTACGGTTTGTTACTTTATTTTGAGGATAAGCATTAATATAATACAATTAATATGAGTCAATAAATAACATAGAGAGTTCTCGATTTAATTACTGTTTTAAAATTACTGTAAGAGGTAGATTTAAAGTTGTGGTGGGGGTAGACGTTAATGAAATGCAATTAATGAATAACTTAATAAATAATATTCATAACTGCTGTATCGCTCCCGGAACTGTTGTGCTGCCGGACACATTTGGCTGTTGCACAGAAAAGGGAAAACAAACCCAAGCAGCTGCAGATTGTCCTGTCAGACGTCAGTGAGCGATGCTGATGTTAATTTCCCTCATGTCGTAATATTCAAATCTGGAAATCGAGCACAGGGTGGCGGGGAGATGGGCTTCAGGACGCCGCTGACCGGGAGTGTGTGCGGATTGTGATCATCTTTATCGTCTTCTGTCAGGATGCCCGGGCTGCTGGTGTTCGGGCGCCGGTGGCGGATCGCCAGTGATGATCTGGTGTTTCCCGGAGCCTTCGAGCTGTTTATCCGGGCTGTGTGGTGAGATTGAGATCAAAGTTCAGCTTATTTATCATCTTTATGGCCTTTATGTGAGATCAGTGTCCTGCTGTTGGGACATACTGTAGCGTTACTAGATATACTCTGATATTTGGTAGTTCGATATATCGTGATATTTAACATTCACTATATTGATATCGTGGGGATTTCAAAATACCGCGAATAATTATTATTTAATCTTTTGAGAATGTTGAGATTGTTGTATTAGCAGTGGCTGTTCATAATGTTGCGATTTCCTGCTATTGTGACGCTTTGTCGTTACTCGGTAATTCGATATATCGTGATAATTAATGAGCATTCACTATATTGATATCATGGGCACTTCAAAATACTGCGAATAATTGATATTTAAATATTTAAGAATGTTGAGATTGTTGTATTTACATTGGTTGTTCATAATGTTGCGATTGATATCCTGCTGTTGTGACACTTTACTGTTTTTCGGTAATTCGATATATCGTGATAATGAGCATTAACTATATTGATATCGTGGGGACTTCAAAGTGCAGTGAATAATTAATATTTAAACATTTAAGAATGTTCAGATTATTGCATTTGTGGTCGTTCATAACAGCAGTAAATGCTGTGATATCCTGCTGTTGTGACATACTTTATCATTACTTGGTAATTTGATATATCGTGATAATGAGCATTCACTATATTGATATCGGGGGTACTTTTAAATAGTGTGAAAATTTATTTAATCTTATAAGAATGTTGAGATTGTTGTATTATGCAGTGGTTGTTCATAACGACACTAAACGCTGTGATTAATATTCTACTATTGTGACATACTGTAGCTTTGATTGTCGGTAATTCGATATATCAGGATAACAAACATTCACTATATTGATATCATGGGCACTTCAAAATACCACGAATAGTTGATATTTAAACATTTAAAAATGTTGAGATTGTTGTATTTACATTGGTTGTTCATAATGCTCCGACTGATATCCTGCTGTTGTGACATACTTTATTGTTATTCGGTAATTCGATATATCGTGATGATGAGCATTCACTATATTGATATCGTGGGGACTTTAAAATGCAGTGAATAATTGATATTTAAACATTGAAGAATATTGAGATTATTGTCTTTTTGGTCGTTCATAACAGCAGTAAATGCTGCGATATCCTGCTGTTGTGACATACTTTATTGTTACTCGGTAATTCGATATATCGTGATAATGAGCATTCACTATATTGATATAGGGGATACTTTAAAAAAGCATGAATATTTATTTAATCTATTAAGAATGTTGATATTGTTGCATTATTCGGTGGTTGTTCATAGCGGCACTAAACACTGTGATTGATGTTCTGCTATTGTGACATACTGTCGCTTTACACTGATATTAACAGAGTAGTTTTGTCCTGCTTCTCCAGGTGGATCGTGACTTTAGTGGTTTACACCAACCATAAGGGCAGCTTCGACTGTCCGGGTGGAGCGTATCTGCAGTATTACCTGCTGGTTCTTCTGGTTCTGCTGGCTGTCATCATCTTGACTCTCTGTGCCATCGTTTACGTCAGCGCTCAAGGTGTGTGTATGTCCAAAGCGCCAACTATTCCAGCACGTTTCACACAGCGGATGCCCTTCCAGCTGCAACCCAGTACTGGGAAACACCTATACACTCTCACATTCTCACACACACTAGCCAATTTAGTTATTCAGTTCACCTATAGTGCATGTGTTTAGACTGTGAGGGAAACACAGAAGAAACCCACACCAACACGGGGAGAACATGCAAACTCTACACAGAAACGCCAACTGACCCAGCCGGGACTCGAACTAGCAACCTTCTTGCTGTGAGGGGACAGTGTTAACCGCTGAGCCACCATTTGAACTGTTCAGATTAAGTCAGTTATTTAAAAAGTAGCTTGAGGGTTAATGTAGAGTAATGATGTGCTTCAGGAACAATAATGAATCCGGGTCCTCGGCGCTCCATGCCGCTCCTGGTGTACCTGCGAGCCGTCCTGTATTTCCCAGAGTTCATCTGGGCCTGTTTGGGTGCCGTCTGGGTTTCTAACAACACCTCTGGATGCCAGCCGGAGGAGGTCGGGGCTGTCATCGGGGCCGTGGTGTCCAGGTGAGGAACATACTGATCATTTAATTAACAAATACAGTATTTAATAAACATTTCTGGCTTGAATGACGTTAATTGAAGTCACTGGTTGGGATATATATATGATGTTATGGATATTAAAATACACAAACAGGTGTGAATGAATAGTAATTAGCATTTTTTTGGGGTGTACGGTTTCTTTAAAGTGGCTAAATACGGGTCTTGGTTGATGCTCTGTTGGCATTAAAGCTCTATTGGTTAATGTGTTCATGTCAGCCATATATCTATTAAGTGTACTGACCTTGTGTGTTGTGTGTGTGGTCAGCTGGGTCATCCTGCTGGCGATGGCGGTGGGTGTGCTGGTGGTGTTTGACCCTTTGGGCAGCCCTGGGCCGAGTCGGGGTCTCCGTGATCTTCAGAGCAGTGAATCGTCTCAGCTCTTCTCCTCGGCTCAGTCTGTGGCGTCTCGAGTGTGGGAGAACCGGCTGCGGCTGCTGTGCTGCTGTCTGCCACAGGACGATAACCACCGCGCAGCGTTCTCCAGCATCGCACAGCTCGTTAGCGGATTCTTCATGGTCAGAGAAATAAATATAGAGAAATAACTAGCCTTTTACATTCATTCATTCATTTATTTATTTATTTCATTTCATTTATTTAATAAATTTAATAATTTCATTTTATTATTATTTATTATTATTTTTATTGCATTTTTATTATTTATAAATAAACTTAATTATAATTATTGTTATTAATATTATTTTTACTATATTTTTTATGTATGAATTTAGGTAATTGTATTATTATTGTTTATATTATTATTATTATTTTATTTATTTATTATTTTGTTACATTTTTATTATTTATTAATTCATTTTATTATTATATTATTATTTTATTATTATTTTTATAATTTTTTTGTTATGTTTTGTGTATTTTGTTAATTGTAATATTATTATTGTTTATTTTATTTATTACTTTCTCTTACATTTTTATTATTATTTATTAAATCAATTAATATTAATATAATTATTATTATTACTGTTATAATTTTTTTATTTAATTTTGGTATTTATGTATTTGTTTAATTGTAATATTGTTTACAAATTTGATTATTATTGTTATTAATTTTATTATTTTCTCCTACATTTGTATTATTGTTTAATAATTTATTTCATTATTATTAGTAGTAGTATTATTATAATTTATATTTATTACATTTTTTTATTCATGAATTTAGTTGATTGTAATATTATTATTATTTATTTTATTATTTATTTATTATTATTATTATTAATAATAATATTTTGTTATTATTCATTTATTTTTGTTGTTGTTGTTTAAGCCAAACGCTATTGGCTGTTGTTTTTTAAGGCAAGGAGCTACTCTATGCCCCACCCTCTCTTCATGAGTTTATGAGTTTATGATTATGTCAAACATCGAATAAATAATAACATTTCAAAGCGCTTCACTGGACCTTTAATGTAATCTACTCTCTCTGTCACTGGTTTGCAGGACACAGATCTGGTTCCCAGTGATATCGCTGCTGGTCTCGCTCTTCTGCATCAGGAACAGGACAAGATGGAGCAGTGCAGAGACCCGGATGAAGTGCTGACACACAGTCCGTCCTCTCCTATAGTGAGTCTACAGTCAATACTTCATTACTGACCAGTGTCATCTCTTTTGCATTCATATTTTCTACAGGATGCAAACTCTTATTTTAATGGATATAACTGTTTAATAAATCTGTTTGTTAAAATGCATTAAAAATTATCGTCTATATTCACTGAAAAATTTATTAAAATATTCATTGTACTGGGCTGTATTTATTTATATATCTATATTTATAATTTTCTCTTGCATTTGTATTATTATTTATAAATTTATTTCATTCTTCTTCTTATTATTACTATTATAATTTATTTTTATTATTGTTTATTTATGAATTTAGTTAATTGCAATAGTATTATTATTTATTTTATTATTATTATTGAAATTATTATTGAAATTATTGTTGTTATTATTATTATTATTATTATTATATTATATATTATAATGTTATTAAATGTATTGTTAAATAGTAAATGATTAATATTATTTAAGGTTAATATAATATTACGGAGTTATTAGTTGAGTGTTTGACACCGTGATCTCTCATACTGCAGTTTTCTGAACAGTGGTTGTGTTTGTTGTTCTGCAGAGGGAGGATCTGGAGCTGGAGCTGGAGAAATCTGCTCATTATATGCAGTTTGCAGCCGCAGCGTACGGATGGCCACTGTACGTCTACTCCAACCCGCTCACCGGCGTCTGCAAGCTCAGCGGAGACTGGTGTGTGTGTGTGTGTGTGTTCGCATCACAACATAAACACAACACAACAGTGAGAGATGCAGAATTGCAATGTGTGTGTGTGTGTGTGTGTGTGTGTGTGTGTGTGTGTTTTAGCTGTAGCAGCCGGCATGCGGAGTATGATCTGGTCGGAGGAGACGCTCTGGGCTGTCACTTCACCTCCATATTACAGAGCACCGGTCTGCAGTACCGAGACTTCATCCACATCAGCTTCCACAACCAGGTCAAACACTGCTGCTGTCCTGACTCATACAGGCAGTTACTGCATGGTTTATGGTTTCTGTAGGGTTTAATGAAGTTAATAATAATCCAAACATCCATTCTTTTTTTTTTAAGTATTTTTATTGAGCTTGTTAGATATGAAACGTACAGGACAAATAGCTTTTCTCTCTTTTTTACACAACAAACAAACAAAACATGTCGCACACATAAACTTTTAGATTCTATAAAATATGTAAATAATATTAAGATAAAATACAAATGAATAATAATCTTAAGTAAAACATATTTCACTCTCATATA
>CAIGQQ010026242.1:1625589-1646100 GCA_903798035.1 Danio albolineatus | reverse complement strand
ACAATCACACACACACACACACACACACACACACACACACACACACAACAACAACAACAGCATGAGAAAAGCACAAACACAATATCACACACACAGACACACACACACACACACACAACAACAACAACAACAACAACAACAACAACAGCATGAGAAAAGCACAAACACAATATCACACACACACACAACAACAAAAGCATGAGAAAAGCACAAACACAATATCACACACAGACACACACAACAACAACAACAACAACAACAACAGCATAAGAAAAGCACAAACACAATATCACACACACAACAACAACAGGAGACGAAGACAACAACACAACAGCGACTTTACTTTAGTAAAATTACAGTAACAATGGTTATGCTATGGTTAGCGTCACTGTAGTTAAACAAATACACCATGATTTATTACTGTGGTAAAAGAGTGATGTTGCCATATTTACTAGTGTATACCATCTGTATAATCACAGTTTTACTGTAAATACCATCATTAAACTCAGTCAGCGTCACTAGTAGATTGTGATATAACATATACCATGGTAAAGTTGCCGTACGAAGCTTCACATGACGCGTTTATAAGCTGCTAACCGTGCAGTTTTGACGTTATTGAGAGCTACATTACCGTAAAGTTATCATAATATAATTGATTAATACACGTTAAGCATTCGCTACATTCGCTAATAATGAGCATCTCCGCGGGTGTGCATGAACACTGAGCTCCAGCAGATCTGCTATGAGTCTGAACATCATCACTGCTGCGCTGTTTATGTGTTTTTAATCCTCATTTGTGTTTCTGAAATAAGTAAATAAACTCGTGCTCACCTCTCAGCTACAGGATCTGGACGACAAACCGCGGCTCTCGGCGTCTATCGGGCTCAAAGTTTCCGTTCTTTATCGGGGGGTGTGACTGAGGTGGAGATGGAAGGAAGTTCCATAGAATCCGGAAGCGATCCGGAAACGGATGACATGGATGGCGGGGAAATTGAAGCTTCGGCAAGTAACTGGAAGTTAGTGGAAAATCGTAAAAAAAGAAAGAAAACTTGGTTTCAAACTGCAAGATTAGAAAGCGAAAGAGGACAACAACAAAATAGAAGATCAACTGTAGAGAATAAGGTAATGCTAAAATTTTTGTCAGAGTCTACCAAAATACTAAACCCAATCAAAGTAACTAAAGCTTTAAAAGAGGCAATTGGGAAAATAGTAAGTGCAAAAATGATAAGAGATGGTAGACTGTTGATGATTTGTAGAGACAAGCAACAACAAAAAGCTGCTGTTGAACTAAAAATGCTACTAGGAATAAAGGTATCCTGCTCAGTATTGGAAGACAAGAAGTGGGTAAAAGGAGTGATCACAGGGATCTCAACAGAAATGTCAGTTGAAGCAATCAAAGACAACTTGTTAGGAGCTGATGTGATTGATGTAAAGAGACTAAAATATATAAAAGACAAACAAAAGATGGATAGCTTATCAGTTATGATTCAGTTCAATGCAGAAAAGTTACCTGGAAAAGTGCAACTCGGATATGTTAGCTACAGGGTTCGGCCATTCGTTCCTCCGCCAATAAGATGCTTTAAGTGTCAGAGATTTGGTCACATTGCAGAGGTCTGTAAGAGTAAACAACGGTGCGCAAGATGTGGTGGGGATCATGAATATGGGAAGTGTGGACATGGAGTCGATCCAAAATGCTGCAATTGCGGAGATAATCACAGTGCAGGATATGGAGGGTGTAAGGTAAGAAAGGATGCTGAGAAAGTTCAGCAGTTGAGGGCTTACGAGGGAATTTCATATGCTGATGCTTTGAAGCGGGTCCAGGAAAGAACAAAGAAGCCTCCGGTAATCTTAGGCACAGTGCAAGAAGTCGACATAGAACATGAACAACAGGAGAATTTTCAAAGAATAAATGAAAACACATTGGTGGTCGATAAGATACCATTTATTGCATTTATTGCAGAGGTGGTAAATTGCTCGGCACAAACAGAAAGTCGCACAGAAAGAATCAAAATAATTCTGAGGGCAGCTGGGAAATACTTAAATGTGGATGAGGTAACAGTAGATCAAATAAATGATAAATTGAAGATACCAGCAGCTAACTCACAAACATCATGTGGTGGATTATAATGGTGCTCTCTATCCTTCAGTGGAATGCTAGGAGTCTGATTTCAAATGGCCAAGAGTTTAAGAAATTTATTTTAGATAATAATGATAAACCTCATATAATATGTATCCAAGAGTCATGGCTCAAGCCACATTTAAAGTTTTCACTAAATGGGTATTCAGTAGTTAGACGAGATAGAGAAAATGGAAATGGTGGAGGAGTGGTAACCTTTATCAAATCTGAAATGGCATACAAGAAAGTTGATATAGTGGGAGAATGGGAACTAATAGCAGTGGATGTTTGGGCAGGGACTCAAAAAATTAGAATTATTAATTTTTATAATCCTTGTAAACAAATTAAAAATGATGATCTGATCAAAATAGGAGGAGAATGTACGTCAAATCAGGTGTGGTGTGGAGATTTTAATGCGCACAGCACATTATGGGGTAGTGTACAAACAGATAATAATGGAAGGGAAATAGAGGAATTCTTAGAAACAAATAAGTTGGTTTGTATAAATGATGGTAGTGCTACTAGACTAGATGTGTTTAAAATGAAATATTCAGTGTTAGATTTAACTATTATGTCAGAGAAATTAGCAACGGTCAGTAAATGGAATACAATTGATCAGAATATGATAGGTAGTGACCATTTCCCTATCAAATGTAAAATTGGACTTGAAGTATCTGAAATAGATACTGGAAGGATGCCCAGATGGAATTTTAAATCTGCAAATTGGGAAATGTTTAAGGAAATTTGTGAACAAAGGTTATCTGAATTAAATTGTTCATTAGAGGATGTAGAGCAATATAATTCTAACATTTGCAAAATACTTTGTGAGGTTGCACAGGAAGTAATAGGAAAAAGAGTAGGAAAGAAAAAGAGGAAAAGCGTCCTCTGGTGGACAAAGGAGTGTACTGAAGCTATTAAAATAAGAAATAATCTTTTAAGCAAGGTAAGGAAGTCATATTCATTTGATAATTTTATTTTATATAAAAGAGCACAGGCAGTAGTTAGGAAAGTTGTACGCGCAGCTAAGAGAAACTACTGGAAAGAATATTGTGACAATATAGGTACAAAGATAGACATAGGCGAGATATGGGGAATGATAAGGAAGATGGGAGGAATTCAAAGTAGTAACAGTATTCCAATATTAATAAGTGAAAATAGCCAAATTATAAACAATAAAGAAAAAGCTGAGGTGTTGGTAAAAGAATTTGTAAAGGTGCATACACTCAAAAAAAAAAAGGTGCTAGATAGCACCAAAACTGGTTCTTTGGTCGTAACGAGGGGGGAACCTTTTTTGGTGCTATACAGCACCTTAAAAAAATAGGTGCTATATAGTTCTTTTGTCAAATGGTGCTATATAGCACCTATATTTTAAGGTGCTCATAATGTTACTTTACCCTTTCCGCAAATAAAACCGGCATAAGAGTTATGAAAATTAGCTATAAGAACAAGTGCTTACCAGTAGTATTGGTGCTATATAGCACTTTAACCCCCCAAAGAACCACTGAAAAACCTTTATGGTGCTTTAAATGTTCTTTACACAGTAAAAGTGCTATTTAGCACCCTGACCACCTTAAAGAACCACTGAAGAACCACTGAAGAACCTTTATGGTGCTTTAAGGGTTCTTTACACAGTAAAAGTGCTAAATAGCACCTCAAATATCGCAAAGAACTTCTGAAGAACCACTGAAGAACCTTTTTTTTTTAGAGTGTAGTAATAATAATATATCAGATGAAATGAGGGAAGTAAGAGAACTAAAGATAAGGGATAACACAGAAGAATTACGGAAAAAAGAAACTTCCGAAAATATCACAGATGTAGTTTTCTCATTATATGAACTCAAGCAGGCTTTGGAAGGAGTCAAACACACATCACCAGGAAAGGATGAGGTATGTTATGAAATGATTAAACATCTTTCAGATAAATCACTGTCAGTTATATTAGGGCTTTATAATGAAGTATGGAGGCAAGGGACACTTCCAAATACATGGAAACTAGGTATAGTGGTTCCAATACCCAAACCTGGGAAAGATCATACTGTTCCATCTAGTTACAGACCAATAGCTTTAACTTCCAATTTATGCAAAATTATGGAAAGAATGATTATATCCCGTCTGTTATATGTTTTGGAAAGTAAGAATCTATTACATGCATACCAGAGTGGGTTTAGGAAAGGACGTAGCACTATAGATGCAGTTATTTGTTTAGAAAATGGAATTAGAAAAGCTCTAGCGGGAAAAGAAATGGTCCTAGGAGTATTTTTTGACATAGAAAAAGCTTATGATATGGTATGGAAGGAGGGACTATTAATTAAGTTAGATCAAATGGGCATTAATGGCAGACTGTTTAACTGGATTATGGATTTCTTAAAAAACAGGAGAATACAGGTAAGAGTAGGTACTGATCATTCTGACTCTTACATGATAGATAATGGAACTCCTCAAGGTAGTGTATGTAGTCCAGTATTATTTAACATAATGATAAATGGCATATTTGGGGAAGTAGGATCAGGAATAGGAAGATCATTATATGCTGATGATGGAGCTTTATGGGTAAGAGGAAGGAACATTAAATATTTAGAAAAGAAAATGCAGAAAGCAATTGATACCGTTGAAAGTTGGACTAAAGAATGGGGGTTTCGTCTTTCGGTAGCTAAAACCCAGGTAGTATGCTTCTCAAAAAAGAAGAAAGCCCCTGTAGTGAATCTTAAATTATATACACAAACTTTGGAGCAAGTACCTAATATTAGGTATCTGGGAGTATGGATGGATTCCAAACTAACTTTTGGAATACATGTCCAGAAGGTAATGGATAAATGCAAAAAAGGAGTCAATGTACTGAGGTGTCTGGCAGGAGTGGATTGGGGGGCTACAAGGCATTCACTGAAAAGGGTACATAGTGCTTTAATTAGAACAACAATCGACTACGGTAGAATAATTTATGGATCAGCTTCAAAAAGTCTGTTAACAAAAATTGATACTGTTCAAAATCAAGCCCTTAGGATATGCTGTGGAGCAATAAAATCCTCTCCAGTAGCAGCGTTGCAGGTAGAGATGGGAGAAATGCCTTTAGAGTTACGTGAGCTTCAGTTAAGCCTAGTGTACTGGGCAAATATTAAAGGACATTTTTTAAATCATCCAGTTAAGATCGTCTTGAGAAATTGCTGGGAATATGAGCGGTCACAGGTGAAGAGCTTTGGATGGAATATAGGCAAACAGGCCCCACAAATAGGTATTAGTAATATCAGTTTGAGTCCTACAGTAGCACTGCCAGTAGTCTCACCCTGGTTATTTTCTATGCCATTGGTAGACCTTCAAATAGTCAATTCTGTAAAGGATAAACAAAATCTAGTACCTAAATCAATAATTGTGCAACGGCATTTAGAAAGAGAATACTCTCAATTTGTACAAATATACACAGATGGATCTAAAGACCCAGATACTGGACGAACAGCAGCGGCTATGTATATCCCCTTCTCTAAATACATAACTGCAAGGAGAATCACAAATGGTATATCAGTGTATACGGCAGAGATGGTTGCTATACTGATAGCATTACAGTGGGTAGAAGATGTTAAATCATCTGATGCAGTAATTTGTTCAGATTCCTTGTCAGTTCTCACAAGTTTAACTAAAGGTAAATCAGACTCCAGACAAGATGTATTGAATGAAATTTTACAAACACTTTACAGAATTAGCCATCTGAATCTATCAGTAGTTTTTTTGTGGGTGCCGGCTCATGTTGGCGTAGAGGGCAATGAAAATGTGGATAAAATAGCCAAGCAGGCTCTTAAAAATGATGCAGTTGATTTAGAAATGTCTCTGGGAAAATCTGAAGTAAAGAGCCTGATAAAAGCAGCTATTAAAAATATGTGGCAAGAGCAGTGGGACAAAGGTAATAAAGGACGACATCTGTACAGTATTCAGAAACAAGTTGGAATAGTGAGAAATAATTATGGTAATAGAAGGGAAGATACAATAATATCTCGCCTGAGATTAGGTCATTCTGCACTCAATAAAACATTCCAGTTAATAGGAAAGCATGACTCTGGTCAGTGTAATAAATGTGGGCTTCCGGAAACAATTGAGCATGTGATAATTCAATGTAAAGCATATGACAGAGAAAGAAACCAGTTAAAGAATGATTTTATTTCTATTGGCATCAAATCACTAACTTTACAGAGTATACTGAACAGTTCTCACAAAGGTTATGAAGCACTTTTTATCTTTTTGAAAGCAACAAAATTATTTAGTAGAATATAGGTTTTTTTTTTTTTTTTTTTTTTTTTTCCCTGTTTATCCTGAAGTCGACTCCTCACACTCCACCCCAGTAGTTGGCGGAAATGCACCAATAGCTGGTTTGCCAACCGCCATTAACATCAAAGAAGAAGAAGAAGAAGAACAAGGCGCTCAGGTAGGCAACATGGCGTTTGAAGTTGTTAAAACGCACAATAGTGACCAGGAAACACGGCTATTAGGTGTAAAAACAAAGAAAATTGCAGAATCAAGAAGCCAATGAGCTGAAGAAATCAGCAATGATCGGAGGACTCAACACCGTTTTTCAGTGGGATTTGAAAGTCAACAGGTAAGATGCTTTACTTCACTAATACTCACAGCTTTTAAACAGTATAGAGAGTTACTATAATGTTTATTATGGGCTGCGTGGTGTTCTAGTACTGGCATTAATTTAATTTCAAGAGCAAAATAATAACAATATTAATAATAATAATAATAATAATAATAATATGGATGGTCAAATGATGTCTTCAGCTGTCTAAATACTTCACCCGTACTGGTTGTCTGTTTAGTTCTGCTTGCGTTTTATCCACAGAGTTTCAGTTAGTGATGTTATGTTTAACAATGAAACTCGTGTTAAAAAGTAAACAAACAAAAACCATCTTGATTCCTCTGGCAAAGGCATGTGATCTATGACGACAAAATCTTCTGATTTAATAAGTCCTGCGGTATTTTTCCTTCGTTTAGACCAGAGATGCCCAAACTAGGGCCTTCTGTATGTGTTTTATGTTTATTAAATGGTTCTACTTGGTTTCAGCTCACAGCAAACACTGCGTGTGTAGGCTATTCATACATGCATACATTCATTTCATCTTCGGCTTAATGTTGTGCTTTGATAGACATTAGCTGATAATGTGATTTCACCATTTAGAGTTAGCAAATAATACTTATCTGAAGCTATATTAATGGAGCCTTTTCACATGTGTGTGTCTCTCAGCAGCAGCAGTGATCATAGCTGATAAACTCAGAGCGCAGTGAAGGGGAGAGCACAACAAATCATTTATTTAACAATCTTATTTGCTGAAATAGGTGACACAGTGGCGCAGTATAGTGCTGTCGCCTCACAGCAAGAAGGTCGCTGGTTCGAGTCTCGGCTGGGTCAGTTGGTGTTTCTGTGTGGTTTGCATGTTCTCCCCGTTGTTTCGTGGGTTTCCTCCGGGTGCTCCGGTTTCCCCCACAGTCCAAACACATGCGGTATAGGTGAATTGGGTAAGGTAAATGGTCCGTAGTGTATATGTGTGTATGGATGTTTCCCAGAGATGGGTTGGGGCTGGAAGGGCGTCCGCTGTGTAAAACAAATGCTGGATAAGTTGGCGGTTCATTCCGCTGTGGCGACCCCAGATTAATAAAGGGACTAAGCCAAAAAGAAAATGAATGAATGAATATGCTGAAATAATGACAGAAATACTCCAGAATGGTGTTATCAAGACTATAAGAAAGAGGAAAACAGTAGTGTGTGACTGATAACGGCAGCCAGAAGAGAGAATAATGTCAGATTTACTGTCCTGCCCCCATACACACTTCATTATGCACACCTCACACACCTCGTTTTTGTAAGTTGATGCAAAGACGATATAATACATTTATAAATATGGATATATATTTATTTTAAAAATCCAAATATTCAGAACTTTCAGGGATTTAAGATGCTGATGAGCATTAAACAGTCTTGTGGAAAGGCTCCATTGAGGAGATAGTCTGAATGCGTGCGTATAAGATTAACTTTAATAATAATAATAATAATAATAGTCTCGGTGCTCTTCCTCGTTCCTCATGTCTTCAGTAATGAATGAAGGCCACAAATTTGCCTGCGCAGAAAACAAACAAGCTTAATCACGAAGCATCGCCCCGAGGCAGAAACACAGCGCAGGGCTTTAAATACCCTGGTCATCATCCCACAGGAGGCCTGTTTATTCCCCAAACACGCTCAGTCCTGTGTGGGTGTGTGTGTGTGTGTGTGTGTGTGTGTGTGTGTGTGTGTGGTTAAAACATTTAAGCTTGTCCCGTCCCGCTGACAGACGAGCTTCACAACCGTGAGTTTGCGGAATTTCACAGCCGGCAGAAATCTGGCTCTGGCTCTATACCTGTCTGATCAACTCATGCTGCAGGGGTGTGTGTGTGTGTGTGTGTGCGTGCATGTTTTTGTGACATATCAGGACACAAAGGTGTATAATAACGTCTCAATGCTTCAGTATTATTCTTCTTCTATTATTATTCCCTTCAGAACTGTCTTGAGTAGTGGTCCGGCTCACGTTATGGTGTTTAAGTCACGGATCAGCCAGAAAGGGGAGGAGACAAATGTAATTTGCTCTCCATTTATTACAGAAACAGCACTGCAAGACACTTTTGGTTTTAACAAACAGAACTTAGAAGCTGTAATTTTATTAAAAATAAAAAGAAATAATCAGCTGAATAAAAATAAACAGTAAAATATTCAATACTGCGAAACATTCACTGTTACTACTGCTGTTGCTGATAACGCTAAATGTAGAAAGTGTATATTTAGTATAAAATATATATTTAAATGTATATTTAGTCAAATTTTCAATAAATGATTCAATTATTCGCTTATTAATCGTCATGTTTCACTGCTAGATGTGTCATTTTTGAATTATTCAGTGGCATATTTCTGACGGCTGGTGTCGCCACCTACTGGTTAAATAATGTAACTTCGCCTACAACTTTTAATTTTTGAGAGTCGTTAAATGCATATGACGGTGCATTTCTAATCTCTAGCATAAACAACAGTGGTTTTATCTAAACTATAAGCTGTTCTCCTAGTACTTCTGTGTATTTGACTGTTTGTAGCTTCATAACTAACTCAAAAGAGTAAGACTGAATCTCTTAGGATTAATAAACATATGCAAATCACCATCATTTAGAATTTATGTTGAGTAGGGGTTGAGATCCCGATTAATTGTGCAGCTATAATTGAATGCATTAATGCAGGATAAACAAGCAGTGACGGAAAACACCTTTAATGAAACCCACCACATCCCCAATAACCCACCACAGCTTCTTCCGTCATCGGTAGATTTTACAGGAAAGCCTAAATGCTTTAGTAGATGTGATTTGAATGACGCGAGAGCAGTGTTGGGTGTAACGCGTTACTAAGTAACTGTACTGTAATTAAATGACTTTTCCACTGAAAAAGTAAAGTAAGGTAGGTATTTTAATTACAGTTACTTATAATGTACCTGCGTTACATTGTAAAATAATTAAACTCGCTGAATAATCTTACACAATTTTATTGATTTATGTTCTAAAGGTAAAAGTAAACTCTGGCGCTTTAAACTCATCGTAGTGCAGATGCGTGTGATAGCGCCGCGCGCCAGTTTGCTGCTAGTCATAAAGCGGAAGATGTCGGACTCAGCTGAAGCGAGTGGCTGTTTTACCAAATGAAAATATTCCCAGACAAGAACATTACAGTATTAATCAGTTTATTTTTCCTCATTGCGCGCCTGCGTGCTGTAGCGCGCGGCTTTTTCAAGGCTATCGCGCACCTCACATCAGCTGGTTAATGAAGATTACTATGAGAAAGGCTAGGATGACTACGCAGATGTGACAGAGGGAGTCGGCGAGTTTAACATGACTGATGCTGCTCTGTTTACAGAGTAATAAGACACCTTTTGCTGGATCGGATCACAGGTAAACAAGAGAGACACAATCCAGTTCAAAAACATGCCGTATAAATCTGAAGCCTTTTGTCCACTTCCGATCAAACTGCACGGGCTTTCATTCTAATACCGCCAAAAATAATGCTGTTTTTGTAGAGATTGCCTGATCCTGCCTGATCGATAGATATGCAGAATAACATTTGAGAAGGTTACATTGCATACTAAACATTATTATGCATGAAATTATTATAGATATTTTTTTAAATAGAATATAATAAAGATGATTCAGAAAACTAAAAGGCTAAACTATTTCATGTTTGACTCATATGTTTTATCTAAGTATTTATTATTTACAGAGTTCAATTTTTATTATTTGTCCACTCAAGGTTTATAGGGATTTCAAGAAGTATTTAGTTAAGTTACTTATTGAGTAATTAAGTTACTTTTCAGACACAGTAATTAGAAAAGTCTTTTAAATACAATATTGATTAAGTAATTAGTAATTAATTACTTTTTTAAAGTAACTTACCCAACACTGCGCGAGAGGGGATCTCTCTGTGATCGTTACACATTTAGGATTAATTTACGAATAAAAAAATGTAACCCTGATCCGTTACACCTCTAGTCTTGAGTGTCTCATTTATTAGAGGAGAACAAACCCCACAGTGGAGAACCCCAGCAGTGCAGCAGATACACTCCTCTCAGTGAGATCTGCAGGAGCTGAGGAGGTGATGCTCTTCTGTTTCTCACTGACTGCTGCTTTATTCACTAATGCTTTATGTGATATTACAGTTAGTGCATAAGTCTAATGTGCATCTTTAATTGGAAGCACAGCTAGTGGTGAAGGCAGCGTTTGCACTGAAGTCTGAATGATTCTTGGCACTGAAGTTGTTTTCTGGGAAATGAACTTCTTGTAAGGGATTAGCGCTGAGATGGGAGGAATATGACATGCTGTTTTTCTTGCAGAAATAAACAAGCATACGTGCAGTAGGTGTTCCAGCGTGTGTGTGTGATTAAACACTTAAGCAACTATGTGGTTGCATTGTTTCAAGTATTACAGGATGTACTTTTCATCACTGTAAACAACACACGAGACACAAACACACTAGATAAGAGTGAATGGTTGAAACAAACAAACACAAAAAGTGTGTAAATCAGGGGTTCTCACAGTCTGAATGTCTTATGGTAAACATAAATATAAGTGGTAAGTACTGTGGCCTCACAGCAAGAAGGTCACTGGTTCGAGTCACGGCTGGGTCAGTTGGTGTTTCTGAGTTTGCATGTTCTCCCCGTGTTGGTGTGGGTTTCCTCCGGGTGCTCCGGTTTCCCCCACAGTCCACATGCGCTATAGGGGAACTGATCAACTAAATTGACTGTAGTCTATGGGTGTGTATGGGTGTTTCCCAGTTCTGCGTTGCAGCTGGAAGGGCATCCCCTGTGTAAAACATATGCTGGAATAGTTGGTGGTTCATTCCACTGCTGCGACCCCTGATAAGTAAGGGACTAAGTCGAAGGAAAATTAATGAATGATTGCAGTCTCTTCTTTTAAAAAGGCATGCAAATAACTACAAAAATGCATTAATTTTTATTTTGGGGTAAGTCATTTAAAGTAATTAATTATTTACATTAAATTTAATCCCTAAAATTGCACTTAACCTAATTACTCTGTTTGAAAAATTACTTAATAACTAGTCATTTTTGTAACTTTAGTTACTCAGTAATTTAATTTCTTGACCACATACAAAACTTCATAAAATATATACATTTGAAGTCAGAATTATCAGCCCCCCTTTGAATTTTTCTTTCTTTTTAGAATATTTCCTTACTGATGTTTAAACAGAGCAAGGACATTTTCACAGTATGTCTGATAATATTTTTTCTTCTGGAGAAAGTCTTATTTGTTTTATTTTGGCTAGAATAAAAGCAGTTTTTTAACTTTTTAAACACCGTTTTAAGGTCAATATTGTCGCCACTGATTTTTAAATGTTTTTCATCAAAAGACCAGTTACATAACAATAACTTATGAATTGGTCACACTTTGTGAAGTTTATTTATAAACTTATTTGGAGAGGATCACGTGTTTATGACTGATCACAGCCGGTGCTGCATTATCCAATGTATGATTCACCAATCAGACGATTCCTGAGTCACTATAAACACCCTGACCTCCACATCACAGCCATCTTCATCTGAAGAATCCCCCCTTCCACCCCTACTCCTCCTCCTTTCCTAAATGGGAGGCACGGTGGCCCAGTGGTTAGCACTGTTGCTTCATAGCAAGAACGTCACTGGTTCTAGTCCTCACCAAGCCAGCTGACGTTTCTGTGTGGAGTTTACACGTTCTCCCCGTGCTCACGTGTGTTTCCCCCGGGTTCCCCGGTTTCCTCCCACCGTCCACAAACATGCAGCTTAAGTTAATTGACTAATCCACATCAGCACCATAGACATGCTCCTAGTCAGTAGTTATCTCTGAAGAGCGATCACTATCTGTTCATCAGCTACTACAGCAGGGGAGTTCTCCAGATCTACCTGTGCTCAAACTCCCCTCTCGCCCTGCAGACGGGAGGGAGCCCCGGGCTTGAGGATCTCATGAGCTCAGGGCTCTCTCCCGGGACAGCATGCTGAACACGCTTCATAATCAATCATCAGCTCAGTCTGAACTCTTGAAACATTAAGGTTGCATTAGTTAGTATTAGTTCATGTATTACCTGATATTAATTAACTTATAATGAGCAATATTTGTACAGCATTTATTAATCACAGTTCAACGTTTCCTAATGTATTATTAAAATTCATGCTTTAGACCACTTTTGTCAAGCTGTAAATGCGTCTCTGCTGTCACTAGACCAGGGGTGCCCAATTTTTTTCTTATGAAGGGCCAAAAACCAAACTTTATTGAGGCTTAGGGGCCAAAGGTAAATATAATTACCACGGGTAATTTCCTTATTTATTTAATGATGTTTAAAAATAACTAGAAAACATTGCTTTATGTTAGCTAACACAGTATAATATTTTATACATTTTATAATGAACTTGTTACAGTCAAAACCAAAACAATCTCATTTATAACATTATGGAGTTACATTAGTTTTTGCCCTGATTTGCTCGCTGATGTCTTCTGCATCGAGTGACAGTATTTACGTTTCACAAAATCAGATTCATTTACATTTAATTAAAACATTTCATTTCAGTTTGCTTATTTGTAGCTCTGCAATAAACAGATAAACAAAAAACAATAAACAAAAAACAGGTTACTTCAAATTAGCAATGACGAACTCTGTTAAAGGCAATCGCCCCAACCCTCTCCATCATTCTCAGATGAGATGGTGGGCTAAATCAAAGGTTCCAATGGGCCAACTTTGGCCCGTAGGCCCTACTTTGGGCATCTCTGCTCTAGATTGTGTGTGTTTGGGTTTGAGCTGAGAACAACACACAGAAAATGTTCTCCAACTCTCTGAAAACTCCAAACACATGCGCTATAGGGGAGTTGAATAAACTATACTGGTCGTAGTGTATGAGTGTGTGTGTGTGTGTGTGAGTGAGAATGAGTGTGTATGGGTGTTTCCCAGTACTGGAAGGGCATCAGCCGTGTAAAACAAATGCTGGAATAGTTGGCGGTTCATTCCACTGTGGCGACCCCTGATGAATAAAGGCACTACGCTGAAGGAAAACGAATGAATGTGCATATTGTATATAAATGATAAACAAACCAGATTATTGGGCAGGATTTATTTTCAAAAGACACTTTAATCATCGTTGTGTGTGCTATTTTTAAGTTGACGTGTATATTTTTAATTGAATATCTCCACAGAGAAGTAATTAGTCTGCAGTAATTACGATCACACACAGTCTATTGAAAGCCCGTCAGTGTGCTTTTAAAAATAGATCGAGTTTCACTTTCCCCGTCTCCCAGAACTGACTGGCCTATTATTATAATGGCGGATCCCGAGGCTGCATCCGTCTTCACTCGCAGCGCCGAGACTGACAGGAGTTTATTAATTTTTTTGCTTCCCGTTGCAGTGTTTCCTTAAACGCACGATGTGTTGTCTCTCCGCGGAGGGCAGGTGAGGTAAAGCGTCTCCAGAAGCGCGTGGAAGAATGCGGTGTGTGTTTGAGCAGCGATCAATCACTGCACACTTTCGCAGCGTGTTATCAATGTTCCAGCGGCTCCATCAAAGCCTCGCGCTCCTGCTGGAGGCCAGATACTCTCCTCAACCTGGATACTTCAGTCAAACACGCTTCCTGTGAATAGCCGGAGATTGTTTTAGATGTTCGCCTGATGATATATGTGGATCCAAACACCCCAGGCGTGATTGTTTTCAGATATGGTGGAGAATGCGCTGAAATATCACACTCATGTACTATTGCTTGCAGAAAAATGGAAATTTATTGAAGTTAGGGTTGTACTATGTATTGTTTTAACATTGATATTGAAATGTGCACATCTGCAAGTGTCACAAGAAATGCAAGGTTAAATCTGGACTATAGTTGACCAGGAGCCACAGCTAAGGTTAATCATAATAGAGTGAAAGTTTATCATGTTTATGTGTTTTTAAAGCCTGTGAATGAGCATTTCAAGAGGGTTTCAGGAGTTCCCCTCAGCTGATGATGGATTATGAAGTGTGTTCAGCATGCTGTCCCGGGAGAGAGCCCTGAGCTCATAAGATCCTCGAGCCCGGGGCTCCCTCCCGTCTGCAGGGCGAGAGGGGAGTTTGAGCTCAGGTAGATCTGGAGAACTCCCCTGCTGTAGTAGCTGATGAACAGATAGTGATCGCTCTTCAGAGATAACTACTTACTAGGAGCATGTCTATGAGCTGATGTGGATTAGTCAATTAACTTGAGCTGCATGTTTGTGGACGGTGGGAGGAAACCGGGGAACCCGGGGGAAACACACGCGAGCACGGGGAGAACGTGTAAACTCCACACAGAAATGTCAGCTGGCTTGGTAAGGACTAGAACCAGTCACGTTCTTGCTGTGAGGCAACAGTGCTAACCACTGAGCCATTGTGCCACCCATCTAGGAAAGGAGGAGGAGTAGGGGTGGAAGGGGGGATTCTTCAGATGAAGATGGCTGTGATGTGGAGCTCAGGGTGTTTATAGGGGCTCAGGATTCATCTGATTGGTGAATCATACATTGGATAATGCAGCACCGGCTGCGATCAATCATAAACACGTGATCCTCTCCAAATTAGTTTATAAATAAACTTCACTTATTATAGATTCCCTAAACTAATGTTTTGACACATTTAAAGTATGTAGTTATGAAATAACTATATTAGAATTGTTTTGATGAGGCAAGTTCAAATCTTTTTCATTGAAACAACCATGCCATTAGAACAAATCCTTAGCGTTAAGCTCTATAAGTCTGACATTTGCTTCATAATGGTCTTAAAAAGGTCTTAAGAAGTCTTAAATTTGACTTTGTGAAACCTTTGTGAAACATTTGGACAAAAAAAAAATGTTTAGAAGTGCAACAAAGATTTCTTGCTTATAGTTATTGTTTTGAATCAGTGTGGCCTCACAGCAAGAAGGTCGCTGGTTCGAGTCCCGGCTGGGTCAGTTGGTGTTTCTGAGTTTGCATGTTCTCCCCGTGTTGGTGTGGGTTTCCTCCGGGTGCTCCGGTTTCCCCCACAGTCCAAACACATGCACTATAGGGGAATCGATGGACTAAATTGGCCATAGTGTATGTGTGAATGAGTGTGTATGGGTGTTTCCCAGTACTAGGTTGCAGCTGGAAGGGCATCCGTTGCGTAAAACATATGCTGGATAAGTTGGTGGTTCATTCTGCTGTGGCGACCCCTGATTAATGAAGGGACTAAGCCGAAAAGAAAATGAATGAATGAGTGTCTGATTGGTCTGTTGTGATTTTTTTCTATGCACAATCTAATTGGACGAGACTCAGTGGAATATTTATTCCACTCAGCCAATCACAATAGAGGATAAAAAATAAAAATAAAGATTACCGTATGTTTATAATCCTAATCTATTGTGTCTATTGCAGGTTGAATAGCACAGTAAAAGTACAGATACAGCAGTAAAAATGTACTAAAAGCTCATGTTTTAATATCTTCTTGGTAAAGTTTCTTAGAAACGACTGTAATGTAATGTCTGTAATTGGTTACTCGACACCACTGAATGATAACATGTTGAGGGCCAACATCTGAATTGCAGTGTCATGTCTGAGACGTTTGAGTGATGTGAAATGTTGACATATTTCCCCTGAACTTGATGTCTGGTAACTTTATCTGAATGCTGCGTAGAAAAAAAAGAAGAGCGCAGAAAGAAAGCCTAATTCATGCAGAGCTTGTCCTCATTTGACACTTGAGAGCCTGAATGAGTTTTTTCTTTTCTTGTTGGAACGATAAACGAGAACAAGGAATTTCCTATAACTGTTGAACAGTTAAAATTAACAAGGCACTGTTAAAGTTAATGTGTGTTCAGCAGGGGTAAAATAAGGTGAAGCTTGTGTTAAAACCAGCACAGTAGCCGCGCGGAGCTTATTCAGTTGCAGGAACGTTAGCAGTATTTGGAGAACACAAGTTACTTTCGGGACGACAGACTGAAAATAAATAAAGTGCATACAGTGGAACAGATTTGTTGCTGCCTTCGTTTATTTAAAAGGTTGAGTCTGCTTAGTTCATTAATTAACAGATGTCACCACAGTGGAATGAACCGCCAACTATTCCACCATATGTTTTATGGGAATCATTTATTCACACACACTCATACACTAGGGCCAGTGTAGGTCATCAGTTTCCCTATAGCGCATGTGTTTGGACTGTAGGGGGAAACGGGAGCACCTGTAGGAAACCCACACCAACACGGGGAGAACATGCAGACTCAACAGTCAAATTAATTTTAGACTTTATTTAAACATTCATCAATTTATCTCAGTTAAATCATCAAGTTTATATAACTTAAAACAATAAAGTGGAAACCTGAACAACTTGATAAAATACATTACAGTAACACTTTATAGTGCACTTTTATTATCTTTATTTCTAGTTTTTTATTTATTAAATTCTTATGATGACATTTTATTTTAGTTAATAATTTGAATGTAAGCATTATTAACCTAAATCAAAGATGTGCGAGTTTTGCATTTCTGTATCAGCATTGATCAGCATGATTATTATTATTTTGCATTTAAAGCTGTAGTATGTAATTTCGCCACTAGATGGCGTGTATTCACAACAAACAATGGCATATTCTGATGCCTCTGAGTGTGGAATCATGGGAGTTGTGGTGTTTATTATCCTACTGGGACTCGTGCAGAAATCACATGGATGATGAGTTAAAGTCTTCAACACTTCACACAGGGCATCAGTGCTTCCCATTCACTTTGAACGGGTGACGTCAAGCGTTGTCAAACTAATTATCACAAATTACTGTTCATACATTCATTCATTTTCTTTTCGGCTTAGATGGGTTGCAGCTGGAAGGGCATTCGCTGTGTAAAACATATGCTGGATAAGTTGGCGGTTCATTCCGCTGTGGCGACCCTTGATTAATAAAGGGACTAAGCTGACAAGAAAATGAATTTTATTTTACACTTTATATTGTGGACCTACACTGTTATTAAAGTGTTGCACTGAAGATATTTCTACAAGTTACACAGTAATTTATGACAATTTTACACTTTATATTGAGTGGACAGTTCCTGTGGAGTTACCATGTAAGTACACTGGTATCACCAGGTGAAACCTTCTAATGCAGCATTAGTTCTGCCATACAGTGTTCACAAGTACATGATCTGCACAGGTGTGGAAGTGGGAAAACATCTGCAGGTACATGATGTTGTTACACAATGCACTTCCATAACTCTTGTTACAGATGTGTACTTTCCTAGTGTTGTTACCAATGTCCTGTTACACATCTGTACTTACACAGACTATTCAGTGAGTTGTTACGTAAGTGTAGTTACACCAGTGTTACACAAGTAAATACTATGTACCAGTGTGTACATACACTGTAGTTACAAACTACTTACACATCTAATTATCATGCAAGTTCACAGGTATAAGCGACACTTCATATAAAGTGGGACCGTAAACACAATACTGTCATACCGTGAAACCATCATATTTTTATTAGGGCTGTCAATTGATTAAAAAAACTAATGATCACACTTTTGTTTGTGATTAATCATGATTAATCAGGAAAAGCTGTATTTATTACAGAAATAAAAACATAGGTGTGTAAGTGCCATTTGAATTTTAAAACAATCAATTCCAATAACAAACAAACATTATTTCCATGTTGGATTCTAAGTGAACTACAGAAAAAATCCAAAATACAGGCATTGCAGATATGGAAATTGGAAGAAAAAATAATAATAAAGTATTGAATACAAACAATTGTGTTCATTGTAAAGTTGTTTTGCGAGTTGAGAACATTAATTATAAAGTAGAAACAATTTTGCTTAGTGCTCCTTAACATTAGCCAGTTGCTAAGACAGTCTAGTCTATTGACATTATCGGGTGACAACACACACACACACACACACACACACTCAGACAGAGAGAGAGAGCGAGAGCGAGAGCGAGAGAGAGAGCGCAGTACAGCACACTCCCTTCAGATTATCACCACGCACGCCTATGGTTCTTAAAGTATGTCTGTATTTCTCAGGCAATGATTCTGATACAGCAGCTGAAGCAGACGCTTTACAGACGTTGCGTGTAGGGGGGAAACACGTCAAACTTAATGAAACATTTGAGGGTGCTTGGAATCAACTTAGAGAGGAATGGGCTGTCTTTGACATCACCTGGCACTTTCACTGAGTACATTTACATGATCCATATTATCCATATTCTCCTTTCTCCATATTCCTTTGCTCATTAAACACACGCAGGGCCGGAGCAGCTGAACTGGTGCTCTAGGCGAACGCTGATCACGCCGCCCTCAACCCCAAAGTGAAAAAGAAAGTGAGCGGTTCGCGGATGAATGTGAGGAGCGGGAGGGAGGGGGTAGGTAAGGCAAGGCAAGGCAAGGCAAGGAAAGTTTATTTCTATAGCACATTTCATACACAGTGGCAATTCAAAGTGCTTTACATAAACAGAAATAAAATTTAAGTATAAGAAAATAAAAACAAATAATAAAAAACAGATAAAAACAGATTAAAATGAGTTAAGACAAGTTATAAAAGAATGAAAAGAAAAGAAAGACACTATAGTGCGATTTGTCGGACGAAGCACAGTGCTCATTCAGTAAAGGCACAGCTAAACAGATGTGTTTTCAGTCTTGATTTGAATGTGCCTAATGTTGGAGCACATCTGATCATTTCTGGAAGCTGATTCCAGCAGCGAGGGGCGTAATAGCTGAAAGCAGATTCACCCTGCTTTGACTGAACTCTTGGAATTTCTAGTTTATGTGATCCTAAAGATCTGAGTGATCTGTTTGGCTTGGTGTTAGGGGTCTGTTAGGTGTCGCGGATTAAAGTGAGGACCGGAGGGTTCGCTCCCTATTCTGCCACCCTTCTCTGTGGACCTGAACACACGTCGGCCACAATAGGAAATAAAACAAAACTGCCACTGCGTTAAATGCGTTAATTTTTTTAATGCATTTAATATTTCAAATTAATCGGCGTGCGTTAACGCACTAAATTTGACAGCCCTAATTTTTATCTAAGGTTATCATACCCTCAGAATCTTATACCAGCCCATGCTTACTTGTGGTCTATCCAAGTTTTATGAACAACAACAATTACTGGACTTCTAGTTGATGATCTGGCCTCAGCAGTGGCTCATATGAAAGGCGAAGGCCTCTAGATTACACTGATTTCACCACAGTAAATATGATCATGTGTTGATGTTGACTGATGTAATGCGGACAGTGCGCTCTGACTCTGCTTAGACTAAAGTGTGGTCACCTTTATCAACATTGCCAGTAATTTACTGTAAATTTGACAGTAAATGTTTTTCATTGTGGGAATGGTGTGCACCTCTGGATAAAGGGTTAAAGCAGAGAAAGAAAGAGAGAGAGGCAGGTGTCCCAGTACCAACCCCACGCTCAACCAGATGTTTTTAATCCTCTGTAGATCTGCAGAGTAATTCATTACTGTCATCTGCGCGTGAGGGCGAGTTCTGCCGTCTGGGCGATCGCCTGTGTTTCTCCAGAAGTCAAAACTATCAGACAGCTCTAAACTCACTTTCCAGAATAGGCGTGTGTGTTGTTTTTGGTGCTGCTTGGAGGCTCAGTTGTGGCTCAGCTGATTCAATAAAATTAGTTCAGTGGCTCCTGAGAAGAGTTCCTCATTTCTGCTCCGCGACATGTGGTGGATGCTGTTTCCTCGCTGGATCTGGTTCGTCTCGGGACACTTTTTGCTGCTGTTTGTGCACCGGCAAAGCGTGAGAGGCATGACTTTGCAAAGAGTTGCGTATTCCCACGCGGGGATCTGTCCAAACGACATGAACCCAAACCTGTGGGTCGATGCAATGAGCACCTGCAAGCGGGAATGCCAGTCTGACCAGGTTTGAGTTTTAATTT
>CAIGQQ010026242.1:1533414-1543816 GCA_903798035.1 Danio albolineatus | reverse complement strand
TCAATCAATTAATCAATCAGCTAGTCAATCAATCAGTCAATCAATCAGTCAATCAATCAATCAATCAATCAATCAATCCATCCATCAATCAATCCATCAATTAGTGAATCAATCAGAACTTAGTCAATCAGTCAATCAATCAATCAATCAACCAGACTGCCAGTCAATCAGTCAATCAATCAATCAATCAATCAATCAATCAGCTAGTCAATCAGTCAATCAATCAATCAATCTATCAATCAATCCATCAATCCATCAATCAATCAATCAATCAATCAATTAATCAACCAGACAGCCAGTCGAATTAATCAATCAATCATTTAATCAATCAATATTGTCAGACAGTCAGTCAATCAATCAATCAATCAATCAGATAATCAATCAGTCTGTCATTCTGTCAATCAATTAACCAACCAATCAATCAATCAATCATTCCTTTAATCATCCAATCAACTGTGTGAGTGTGTGTGTGTGTGCATTTGTAAATGTGTGTGAGTGAGTGAGTTTTTGTGTGTGTGTGTGCATGTGCGAGTGTGTGTGTATGTGTCCAACAGCTTTTGTTCCCATGAGCACCTGCTTCAGTCACATGACCTTCAGCGTCCGTCCACTGCATCAATTCAACAGATTACGTGTCCTTTTAATAACTGTGACCTTTACACACACACACACACACGCACACACACACACACACACAGACACACACACACACACACACACAGCTATCTTCATGAGGACTTCTCATAGATGAAATGCTGCCTCTACTGTACATATTCATTCAATCATTCATATTTCTTCTGAGGGTTGCCACAGCGGAATGAACCGCCAACTATTCCAGCATATGTTTTACACAGCGGATGCAACCCAGTACTGGGAAACACCCATACACACTCATTCTCACACACACACTCATACACTACGGCCAGTGTAGTTCATCAGTTCCCCTATAGCGCATGTGTTTGGACTGTGGGGGAAACCGGAGCCCCCGGGGGAAACCCACACCAACACGGGGAGAACATACAAACTCAGAAACACCAACTGACCCAGCCAGGACTCGAACCAGGTCAGACTCTGAGTGGTCGTGAAGGTTAAAGAGAAAGCGGGAGATTGAGAGTTTGTCTCTGTGCTGTTGGACTGAATTGAGATGATGTGAGCTCTGCCACCTGCTCCTCCACACTTTCATCTGTTCGCTGGCTGTTCTTATTTGTATGGCGCCGTCGATCCAAAGTTCTGCTTTGATCCTTTTCTAAAGTCTGCTTACAACATTTTTAAACCTGTTAAAGAGGTCATAGCGTGAGGATGAAGCTCTCTTGATCTGTGCAGATTAAAGAGCTTCTGCGCTAGAAAACATCAAGTTTCAGGATTTCTACAGTCCAAACTATCTCACAATCAAAACATTCAGTTCACTAACCACTCTGTCAGACCACAGCTAATGAATAAACATCAGTGTTTCACAGCTGAGCCATCCCATAGAAAAGTTATTTAGTATTAATCTGTTGTGTTGATTCTACAGTTGCTATGGTACAACAACAATTATAGTAATTAAACTGCCATGGTCATTCTGTGGTTGCTATGGTAGCACAACATCTATAGGAATTAATCTGGCATGGTATATGCGTGGTTGCTATGGTAACACAACTATCAGTTGTGGTGATTCTACAGTTGCTATGGTAACACAACAGCTATATTAATCTATTGTCATTATTCTACAGTTGCTATGGTAACACAACAATTAAAGTAAATAAACTGCCATTGTAATTCTGTGGTTGCTATAGTAACACAACTATATTGATCAATGTTTTGATTCTACAGTTGCTATGGAAACACAACAACTATGTTGATCTATTGTCGTTATTCTACAGTTGCTATGGTAACACAACAACTATAGTAATTAAACTGCCATGGTCATTCTGTGGTTGCTATGGTAACACAACTATATTGATCAATGTTGTTTTGATTCTACAGTTGCTTTGGGAACACAACAACTGTATTACTCAATCAGGTGTGGTGGTTCCACAGTTGTTATAGTAATACAACCACTATAGTTAACTAATCTAGCATGGTAAATATGTGGTTGCCATGGTAACACATCAACTATAATAATCAATCTGTTGTTGCGATTCTACAGTTGCTATGGTGACACATCAACCATCTTAATTAATCTGTTGTGGAGATTCTACAGTTGCTATGGTAACACAACAATTATAGTAATTAAACTGCCATTGTCATTCTGTGGTTGCTATGGTAGCACACCATCTATAGTAATTAATCTAGCATGGTAGATCTGTGGTTGCTATGGTAACACAACTGTATTGATCAATGTTGTTTTGATTCGACAGTTGCTATGGAAACACAACAACTGTATTACTCAATCAGTTGTGGTGATTCTACAGTTGTCATAGTAATATGACTACTATGGTAATTAATCTAGCATGGTAATTCTGTGGTTGCTGTAGTAACACATCAACTATAATAATCCGTCTGTTGTGGTGATTCTACAGTTGCTATGGTAACACATCAACTATCTTAATTAATCTGTTGTGGCGATTCTACAGTTGTTATAGTAATACAACTACTATAGTAAGTAATCTAGCATGGTAATTCTGTGGTTGCCATGGTAACACATCAACCATCTTAATCAATGTGTTGTGGCGAATCTGCAGTTGCTATGGTAACACAACAACTATATAAATCAATCTCTTGTGGAGATTCAACAGTTGCTATGGTAACAACAAATATATAAATCAATCTCTTGTGGTGATTCAACAGTTGCTATGGTAACACAACAACTATATTAATCAATCTGTTGTCATGATTCTACAGTTGCTATGGTAGCACAACAACTATATTAATCAATCTGTTGTGCAGATTCTACAGTTACTACGGTAACACAACAACTATTTTAATCAATCTGTTGTGGTGATGCTACAGTTGCTATGGTAACATAACAACTATTTTAATCAATCTGTTGTGGTGATTCTACAGTTGCTATGGTAACATAACAACTATATTAATCAATCTGTTGTGGTGATGCTACAGTTGCTATGGTAACACAACAACTGTATTAATCAATCTGTTGTGGTGATGCTACAGTTGCTATGGTAACACAACAACTGTATTAATCAATCTGTTGTGGTGATGCTACAGTTGCTATGGTACCACAACTATTTTAATCAATCTGTTGTGGTGATGCTATCATTGCTATGGTACCGCAACTATATGAATCAATCTGTTGTGGTGATGTTACAGCTGCTATGGTAACACAACAACTATATTAATCAATCTGCTGTGGTGATGCTACAGTTGCTATGGTAACATAACAACTATATTAATCAATCTATAGTCGTGATTCTACAGTTGATATGGTAACACAACAGCTATATTAATCTGTTGTGCCGATCCTACAGTTGCTATGGTAACACAACAACTATATTAATCAATCTTTTGTAGTGATTCCACAGTTGCTATGGTAACACAACAACTATATTATTCAATCTGTTGTGGTGATTCTAGTTACTATGGTAACACAAATATTATATTATTCAATCAGTTGTGGCGATTCTAGTTGCTATGGTAACATACAACTATATTATTCGATCTCTGGTAGTGATTCTACAGTTGCTTTGTTAACACAACAACTATAATAATCGATCTCTTGTGTTGATTCTTCAGTTGCTATGGTAACACAACAACTATATTAATCCATCTGTTGTGACGATGCTTGGGTCAACATAAGGGTTAACATTGCTATAAGATAGTTAGTTCTTAACATTGAAAGAACAATTCCTGTTAGCTGGAAGTTCACCTTCAGATCAAGATTAAACACAGATCTACAGACGGTGCAGAATCTAAATGAGAGCTGTGCTGCACATAATGACTGCGGACGAAGACTGTGTACGTACACTTTACACATATTTAAATGTATTAATAATGCATGTACTACGAAAGCGTCTGAAGTCTGACAGGCCAGAATGAACGCATTAATTTCCCCTCACATCTTCAGTCTTGCAGTAACTTGCATCAGATCTTATGAAGCGCCAAATTCCAACCAATTCCTATCAAACAGATCGAGTCTGTGAATTCAGCACCACGTCCAAGCATGAATTAAAGGCAGTCTGTGCGAAAGATTGAGCTCAGGGTTGTAGAAAACACTGGGCTGCTGCTGCTGAACATGGCTCTGGATTGTAACGAATCAATGTAAGCGTGACCTCACATGTAGAGCTGTGATCCGAAAACACGGCAATTAATCATGATAATATCGGAAACTGCAGACAGAAACACTCTCCGCCATCACTGAGCTCAAATCCATCTCCAGCATGTAAATGTAACTCGTAATCCTCCAATATAAACAAATACTATAGTAATATGTAGTAAAGACTACAGTCATACTACTGAAAATACTGTAGTTTTAATCTGTTGTGGTGATTCTACCATTGCCATGGTAACACAATTATGATAGTATTTAAACTGCAGTGGGAATTCTGTGGTTGCTATGGTAACACAGCCACTATGGTATTTACTCTAGCATGGTATTTCTGTGGTTGCTATGGGAACACAACAACTATATTAATTAATCTGTTGTGGTGATTCTACAGTTGCTATGGTAACACAACTATGATAGCAATTAAACTGCTATGGGAATTCTGTGGTTGCTATGGTAACACAGCCACTATGGTATTTAATATAGCATGGTATTTCTGTGGTTGCTATGGAAACACAACAACTATATTAATTAATTTGTTGTGGTGATTCTACAGTTGCCATGGTAACACAACTGTGATAGCAATTAAGCTGCCATGGGAATTCTGTGGTTGCTATGGTAACACAGCCACTATGGTATTTAATCTAGCATGGTATTTCTGTGGTTGCTATGGGAACACAAAAAGTATATTAATTAATCTGTTGTGGTGATTCTACAGTTGCTATGGTAACACAACTATGATAGCAATTAAACTGCTATGGGAATTCTGTGGTTGCTATGGTAACACAGCCACTATAGTATTTAATCGAGCATGGTATTTCTGTGGTTGCTATGGGAACACAGCAACTATAGTATTTAATCTAGCATGGTATTTCTGTGGTTGCTATGGGAACACAACAATTATATTAATTAATTTGTTGTGGTGATTCTACAGTTGCCATGGTAACACAACTATGATAGCAATTAAACTGCTATGGGAATTCTGTGGTTGCTATGGTAACACAGCCACTATGGTTGCTATGGTAACACAGCAGTTTGAAAAGCTGGTGCTGGCCCACCTGAAGGACATCACTGAACCTCTCTTCAGTTTGCCTACAGAGCAAACAGGTCTGTGGATGATGCAGTCAATATGGGACTGCATTATGTTTTGCAACACCTAGACAGACCAGGGACCTATGCGAGGATCTTGTTTGTTGACTTCAGCTCAGCTTTTAACACCATCATCCCAAAACTTCTCCTGCCTAAATTAACTCAGCTCTCCGTGCCCACCTCTGTCTGTCAGTGGATCAACAGCTTCCTAACGGACAGGCAGCAGCTGGTCAAGCTGGGTAAATCCTCATCCAGGACCCACACAATCAGCACAGGCGCCCCCCAGGGGTGTGTCCTCTCCCCTCTGCTCTTCTCTCTGTACACGAATGACTGCACCTCAAAGGACCCCTCTGTCAAGCTCCTAAAGTTTGCAGACGACACCACCCTTATCGGCCTCGTTCAGGACGGTGACGAGTCTGCTTACAGACAGGAGGTTAATGAGCTGGCTCTCTGGTGCAGTCACAACAACCTGGAGCTGAACACGCTCAGTAACACAATCACTATAGTAATTAAACTGCCACGGTAGTTCAGTGGTTGTCATGGGAACACAACTGTACTATTCATCTGTTTTGGTGATTCTACAGTTGCTATGGTAACACAACAACTACAGTAATATAAAAAAGCAAACAAGCTCAAACCAGCGACTGTGCTGTGAGGCCACTGGGCCGTCCTAATCCTAACATCTAAACACCTTCATTGTAATTTCATAGGACATTCAAATATGTATTGATTTATTTTTCATTTAATCTTCATTTAAATTTCGCCGCAATTCTACACCCAAACAACCTCTTATTTGTCTTCCAGGCTCATTTTAACCTCAACAATGTGGCTTCCCTTAAACTAGTCATCTTATCTTTAGAAATCTTAAAGAATTGCCATAAAGCGCGCAGTAATGATGGTCCGGGGTCAGAGATCTGCATTTATTGATTTCTCCTTGATGCCGTTCCTCCGAGCTGTATTGATATTGCTCATATTGTTACTCCGGCGGAGATTATATTGCTTTCAAAAACAATAATTCCTGCGTTCAGACAGGCGAGGGTTTGAACCAGTGCGATGAATCAATTTCAATTATCTCGCATGCAATAAATAACACTCTAATTGTTGGGCACGAATATTTAACCGTTCGGCCTGAGGATATTTTCACTCATCTGAAAATCAAACACCGACAAGGCGAATCACCGGCCTGTCCTTCTCTTTTCTGACCAAACAGCAGAAAACATGAGCGGGATTTGTCTAGACCAGAGATGCTTGAGATGATTTGGCCCACCATCCTATCTGAGAAGAGAGTGATGGGGAGGGTTGGGGGGTGAATGCCTTTAACTGAGATTGTCGAAAGTATAGCATAGTCTTTTTTTTATTTATTTTTATTGCTGAGCTACAA
The DNA here is from genome assembly GCA_903798035.1 of Danio albolineatus. Taxonomy (NCBI): domain Eukaryota; kingdom Metazoa; phylum Chordata; class Actinopteri; order Cypriniformes; family Danionidae; genus Danio; species Danio albolineatus. The sequence continues at coordinate 1,537,148 of CAIGQQ010026242.1, read as the reverse complement.
AAAGCAGGCTAAAATTAAACGTTTCAATTAAATATTTGTAAATAAATCTGAAAAAATGTCAATACTGGCACTCTACGGACTGAGACCAATGCAAAAGACATCAGTGAGACATCAAATCAAGGAAAAAACAGGTGCAGCTTGACTCGTTTATTCTGCATTAAACTCCATTCTGTAATAAATATGATTCTTTTCTGTTAAAATTCATGATAAAATTAAAAAATATATATACTGCATTAGTTTATAAAGCAAAGTTATTTTTAAAAATGATTAATTACCCATGACAGTTTTAATGTAAAACAGTTACATTTGTTTACAGTATATTCACTGTACCTTCATCCCACAGCCCTCAGTCAAGTTTGGTTTTTGGCCCTTTGTAAGAACAAGTTTGGGCACCCCTGGTCTAGACCCTTCAATGTGGAGCCAAAACAGTCTCAATGCATTTGTATGAGCATATGGGGAAAAATTTAAGCGTTTTACTTGTGTATTAACACTGTAAAACTGCAGGGTTATCACTGTGGCATCACAGCAAGAAGGTCGCTGGTTCGAGTCCTTGCTGGGTCAGTTGGTGTTTCTGTGTGGAGTCTGCATGTTCTCCCCGTGTTGGTGTGGGTTTCCTCCGGGTGCTCCAGTTTCCCCAAACACATGCGCTATAGGGGAACTGATGAACTACATTGGCCTAGTGAGTGTGTATGGGTGTTTTCTAGTACTGGGTTGCAGCTGGAAGGGCATCCGCTGCGTAAAGCATATGCTGGAATAGTTGGCGGTTCATTCCACGGTGGAGACCACTGATAAATATGAGACTAATCCGAAGGAAAATGAATGAATTGGAATTTGTAAGTTTGAATTGTGCTGTGCATGTATGAATTACATTTGTGCGAGTGTCTCATTATTTATGAGGCTCCATACTTCATAGCCTCCACAAATGTTTCCTTATCAACGCAGTCTTTAATTCAGCAGTGTGGAGACGATCATAAAGGACGAGGCGTATTGTTATTCAGAGAAGTGCATGCCGGGCCTGTAATGAAATCACTTTCTGTTCTGCTTACATTAAATCCCCAGGCTTTTCACACTGCAGCAAAAAGCTTCATCTACTTTAGAGTGTTTGTCTTGTTTCTAGTTGTGTTTGTTTTCAGAAATAATTCAATTCAGGTTTATTTATACAGCACTTTTACAATGTAGATCATGTCAAAGCAGCTTAACATAGACGTTTTAGTCAAGCGGCAACCATTTTAGTCAATACGGAAGTAACTGAATTCACAACCCAGGCTCATTCTGAGAACGTAATCCTGAGTACGTTTCTGGAGGCCGAGGAATGCGTCCCGGGAGGTTCGTCTTTTTGCACTTTTTGTTTTCGCAAATCCACGAGAGGCCACTGCGGATGCTTTTTAAGATCTCAAAAGTCTCTCGCGAGTGCCGATCACGCCTGCTGTTCTCGCGTAAACCCACCAGAGGCCGCTGTCGGCTGACTGTTTGGCTGACTGAATGACCATCCAATCGACTGACCCTTCTCTAAACCCAAGCAAAATTTTATCGACTGACCCACACACACACTTCCCTAAACCCAACCAACAACTTTCAAAAAAGCAATCCAGAATAAAACAAAAGCCCTCGTCTTATTTTTACCACATTTTCAGGCTTTACCACATTCTCACCCGGTTATTTACTGCTTTATTTCATTATTTGGCAACTATTTTTGTCTTACCTGCTTTCAGGAACCGCTCCTCACCAGACTCGAACCCCGTCATCATGGTCAACTCCTCTCTGCGTCTCGAGTCCACCGACGAACACGGCGAGCTAACGGGACAAACTGGTAGCAGCGGGAAAGTCGTCCACACGAGGCGAGCGGTCGGCTGGTAAGCGCGAAAAGAAACGGCGTCACACCGCCGTTTTAGTAAGCTGTTTGGACAGAACTGTGTGTAGTATAGTGTGTCCACAGTCATATTAGAGTAATATAAACACAATAAGTCTATTGTTTTTTAATTTCCTGACATTAAAATAGGATCCAAATCCCTCCCATTTTGAGGCCGACCCCAACTTGACGTAGGAAAGCAGTTTCCCCGCCCACCGAATTGATTGGCAGACATATATTAACATGTCTCTGAAGTAACATGTATAATCATATCAACAAGCAAAGCAAATAGGAATAAAAGATCTGTTCAGCGCTCTGTGATCATCAGTCATCATCAGATGTGATCAAGAGTGAGCTTCACAAGTTTAACACATTTCTAAAACAGTGCATGTTAATGATTTACAGCCATTTACTTCAGCTTTACTTCATCACCACAGCCGCGTGTCAGTATAATTCTAAAAGAAGATGCTTCAGTTCCGGTTTGTGGACATTAAATCAGGTTTATTTTGTACATCAACATAATGGATGTCCACCCAGCAGTGGATATTAACCTGTATCCTGTCACATTTGCTATGCAAAAACAGTGCAATGTTAAATGCGCGCTGTATGTGCGTGTGTGACCTTTGTAACGACATTGTGTGTGACTTATCGTTGCAGAAAGGCTTGAATGAACTCCACAACAAACACATCAAATAAGCATTGGGAAAGTTCTTACTGTAGTATTTCTCACAAACGTTACATGAGAACTGCTTCCTTCAATTCTCTCTGTTTATCTGACGGAGACTGAGACACACTCTGACAGGCACATGGGAGCGGTGGGCGGGGAGAACCAGCATTAAAGGTACAGGCCACAAAAACTACATAGTGTTCAAAGCAGAAACATTCTAAAGCTCTAATCAATAATCTGATGGGTGTTTTGAGATGAAACTTTGCAGACACATTCTGGAGACACAAAAGACGCATATTAAATCTTAAAATAGGTGTAAAGTAGGTGCTCTTTAAAACAAGCAACATAATCTGCCATTGGAGTGCACAACACAACCTTCGGTCAATGTGAAAACTACATTATCACTAGTTTGACTTCAGTTTCGGTGATGTTTGTTGATGTTTTTTCAGATCAAAACATGCATGGGTTGTATTTGCAGTGTGTTTTCTATTTGTGTTTGTACACAAGGGTGCTGTTAAACCACTGAAGATGTTTACTTAATTTGGTGGTGTTCTGTCGAATTGCATGTTTTCTTAAGCTGCATCGAAATGAGCTTTCTGGGCCACCATAGTACACTAAAACACTCAACATTACACACTGCATACACTTTTACATGCGTGTGGGTCTGCTTTGTTACATACTGGTCATATTTCTGATGTAAATCATGCTGCGGTGATTAAAATACACTGAACCCCTGTTTAAAAGCTCACAGAGGGCATGTTTACCTCTTCACGATGGCTCTATTTGAGGTCTCGGGCACGAGAGAAGGTCTGAATGACGCACATATCTTTGTCAGATCTGCTCTCTAACACACACACACAGACTCACACACGCTAATGCAACAAGAATAGCAGCAGCGACGGGCCTTTTATCCGGAGCCCTCGCCTGACACACACAGATGTGAGAGACACACACATTAATTCATCCTCTGTATTGATGTGCAAATCCTCCTTTGATCAATTCACAGAGGTTTTGTCTTATGAGTGCTCACGTCTCAGCTGCATCATCATACCCATATGGAAAATAGTGCTGTTTTTAACCATGCTATAGTGATGTGTGTTATATTGGAAATATTACATTATCTAATGAACTACGCGGCATACTGTTGTGGTATATTAGTAGTAACTATTAGATATAACTGTAACAAATACTGTAGTGTACTTTCAGATTTTACTGTAG